>JAJAGP010005867.1:0-27950 GCA_025084515.1 Ancistrus triradiatus | reverse complement strand
AAATTTTTGGTTAAAAGAAAAGCGTTATGTTTGGAGAAAGGAAAACACTGCATTCCAGCATAAGACCCTTATCCCATCTGTGAAACATGGTGGTGGTAGTGTCATGGTTTGGGCCTGTTTTGCTGCATCTGGGCCAGGACGGATGAATTCTGAATATCAGAGAATTCTAAAGAAAAATGTCAAGACATCTGAGAACTGAATCTCAAGTGAAGCTGGGTCATGCAGCAAGACAACGACCCTAAGCACACAAGTCGTTCTACCAAAGAATGGATAAAGAGAGAGGGGGGTATAACAGTCTGTCTCATTTGTTTAACTGGGTTCTGTTTATCCACTTTTAGGAGTTGTCTGAAAATCTGATGATGTTTTAGGTCATATTTGTGCAGAAATATAAAAAATTCTAAAGGGTTCCCAAATTTTCAAGCACCACTGTAACAATGTTTTCAGTGGAGGCTCTCCATTATTTGTTACATATGAATGATATGTTCCATTAATAAATCAAATTATACTCTGAAAACTTCCACTGTGGAAGATGTAGGTCTATTTAGATTGTCTACAGCATGAGTTGTGGCACGGTCATGTGGTGCATTGGTCTAATATGCTAGCACACCACTGCAGGGACAAAGGTTCGAGTTCAGGAGATAACTTCTTGCTAGATCAGGCTTCACACTCAGAGGTGATTGGCTGTGCTGATAAAGGAGAAGCCAGGTAATGGATTATTAACAATCACCAAGAAGGCCTGCAATGGACTGGCTTCCCATCCAGGACATACTTATGCTTGCATTCTGTTTTCTCCAGAGATAAGCATTGGAGTTCCATAACACTGAGCAGGAAAATTCGGGTAAAAAAAAAAGAGTGGTCTTATAAATGGTCTGTAATAATTACACCCATGTTACCTATATTTAATAATGACATGAATGGTACCTGTCTCTAATAACTATATGCGTATTACCTGTGTCTAATAATTAGCAATAATGATATTCATTGGCACTTGTATGCATGGAACCTGTATGTAATAATTACATGCATGGTACATGTCTATAATAAACTCATTGACAAAAAAATAACTCACCCAGAAGAAGTTGTTGGAAACTTTATATGAATGAGTGTAATGATGTACAGAGTAATGTAATGATGTAAGTGATTACAATATTAGAGCAAAAGGATATGTTTCTTGGGTAAAAATGTACAATTGAAAGCAGGCCCAAGTACCCTGTTGGGCCACCTCTAGCCTGGATACAAGATGAGATACAGTTGGGCATGAACACATACAGATTCCATTTTGTATCCTGTTGCACATTTGTCACATCCCAGCTGGTCCCATAAACGCTTGCTTGGTGATAAATCTGGTGACCTGGCAGGCCAAGGAAGTGGTGCAGTCTGGGTTTCCCAGACATTTCTGGGAAACACTTACTGTTTTTGGGCAAGCATTCTCCTGCTGAAAATGCCAATTGGAAGTTCTGATTTGAGAGGTAACACTTTGGGCCGCAGGATGTCTTGCACATATTGCTGAGTTGTTAGTGTCCCTTGTATCACTAATAGGGGTGGCCGACTGTCGTATGCAATAGCTCCCCAGATCATCACACCAGTAGTTGGGGCAGTGTGCTGCTCCACAGCAACGGCAGGATTGAAGCGCTCACCACGAAGCCCCACTGTCACTGGATCCCAAACAGAACCTGGATCTGTCACTAAAGACGATACAGTTCCAGTACATAGCAGTCCAGGTTTTTCATTCACGACACCCCTGCACACAAAGGCGATGGTGGCTGGCATTGAATGATAGGACATGTAATGGGTGCTGTGACAACAAATTTCCTTCTGCTAAGCGCCTGGAAATGGTCCGGGCAGAGACCGGGGTGTGTAGTGAAGGTACCACCTGTATCTGGATGGGGGACAATGGAACTGTGGGAGCTGCTCGTGCATGTGAGTAGTTCAGAGAATCCTCTCTACTGGTTGTCTGTCTGGGCCGCCTGGATCCTGTTCACCATGTGTTCATGACCTCATGGAACCACTGCTCCCAACACTTTCTAACAGCCAACAATTAGTTTAAATGGCCATCCTGCTTCTCTCAGTCTAATGATGCAATCTCTTTCAAAGTCTGTCAACTGGACAAAATGTCATAGAGGCATGTCTAGCAGACAATAATCTCTCACCAAGAGGTAGACTACCAAAAAGTAGCCTCTTACAGCCCTATTGTGGCAAGACCCAGTGTCTAATAAGACCACACCTGAAGTTATTTACATATCTACCTCAGACGTAACTGCACGCAGAGTTTTAAAGCAATCCACATTGTCATCTAGATGCATTATTTTGTACATGTATGGAACCTGTCTTTATGAATTACTTACTTGAATTTCTAATTAGGAATTAATAAAATCTGGTTATGAGAGTAGTGACAGACTGCAGTTACTTTTAATTTATATGAAATATAAAAATAAACTACTTAACTACAAAATAAATTAAAATATAAACATTAGAAAGACATTTGTAAATGCATGTAGACAGGTTGATGTACAGATGTGTGGATTGGAAAAGTGATCTGCTCTGTCTTGCAGTCTGTTGACCATGTGACAGCCCTCCAGTTAATAAAATATTCCAAAAATTTAGCCTATCAAATCAACTGTGTGTATTTATGGACTGATGGGTGGATGTGTTCATTCTTTTAGTATATGTTAAGAAATTTGGTAAGATAAATGCATTAAATCATCAGTTTGAGAATCTAAGTGATGCTCATCTGGTTAAGGATAGGATGACGAAGCGCTAAACACTGTTGTGTGCTATTCCATGCTTCAGAGCCACGCAGACTTCAGTGTTTAACTTGGACAACTGTACAGCTTCATACCAAAAGCTGATCTCCTGATCATTTCTGTGTCAAATGGATAGCAAACGCTTTACAACCAGCAGCACTTGATCCTCACCTTTTTGTGAAGGTGCACTTGATCCTCTTGTGAAAGCTATTCCGGCATTAAAGTGAAAATTCCAGACATGCAACAAATAGTTTGGGATGAGAAAAGGTTAAAAGAACATGATATAAAATCTATAGAATATTCTTTGCAAGAAAAATTTATTTGAAATGTTTTCTAAAGGTTTCCTACTACTACTACTACTATTACTACTACTACTACTACTACTACTACTACTACTACTACTACTAATAATAATAATAATCATCATCATCATCATCATCATTTCAGGTTAATTAATATCTCACTTAAAGAATAGACTAGCAAAATAGATAGCCTAGACAAAAAATACAAACCACTTACAACTAAATTTAACTTGTTTTACTTGTTTATGGGCTGAAATAGTTAACAGACCATGATTTTAGTAATATTTTAATTAAATAATAAACTTAAGCTCTTAGTAGTCATTCTTAGAAATAGTCAGGGCTTTTGGGTGATTAACTTTACTATAATATATAAAAAGATTTAGATACGTAAAAAAGAGAGTTTCATCTGAAATAATTTTAAAGGTATAAAATAACAATTGAGGTTCCATTAAAGGGACAAATCGAGTAACTCTTTGAGGTGTGTATGGAACCTTGTTTCTCAAAATGTCAACTCATATTTGAAATAAAATTGTTAATTGGAATATTAAACATGCAAAGGTTTTTCACAGCTCACATGGCTTTGCAAAGGTGTTCTATGGAGGTCTGAATAGAATCTTGGCTGTAGGGGTGTAGGCTTCTACACTTCAACTGCTAGGAGTATTTGTAACAATAAATCTTATTGTAACACATAGATAAATACTACTACTACTTCTATTACTATGACTACTACCAATTCTACTTCATTTTAGACTTAAAAAGAAAGTTTCATGTTGAGAGCAATTCTTCCTACAGAACTGCATACCATTTCCACAAAATTAAATGTACCATTACTAATTTATTGGATAGATGAACTTAGTAAAAATGTTTCTTGTGACTTTTTGGGGGTTATTAACAGTCCTGGGTAGAAACATTTGGACTTGAATTACCCTGAACTATAACTCTGAAGGCTATTTGCAGTTCAAGATTTGTAAAAGGGACTCTGCCTAAGCTTTTCTTAACAGTAAAATAACAGTTTAGCTTTCATTAGAAGGACAAACCAAAGAGCACTTTAGGGTTCGGGATTAAATGTTTGTGGTAAGAGTGTAGGCTTATAACCGTAGTAACAGATATCACTGTAACTACATACACAGAAATATTACTACTACTACTACTACTACTAATAATAATAATAATAACATTTTTTTTTTTTTTTTTAATTACAAAATTTTATTTACAATTACCAAGTTATGACATAAATTACCTCAGGAAAAAATGTTTCTTGAGTGGTTAACACTTAAAGGTAAAAACCTTTCTGGTTGAAGTAGAAGGTTCCTACATTCTTCATAACAGGTATCTACAGTAACCTTTTTTTAAAGGTAACATAAAAGCCGAGGTTCCATCAGACCAATCAGGACATACTCAAGAGCACTTTGGAGTGCTAGATGAACCTTTGTCCTAAAAGTGTAAGTAATTGTTTGTAATTGCAATAATAAAGAATGCATTTGCAATGGGATTCTACTTGACACTTTTACTAAATAAGGAACAGCTTGGGGTTTTAATTGGAGCCCCAATTAAATTATGGGACATACATAATTTTGGTGTACTGGATGGAGCCATGATTTTGGTGTAGGATTATATTTGTAATAACAAACATTCTAGCAGCATACTTTATGCATTATTATTATTATTATTATTATTATTATTATTATTAGTAGTAGTAGTAGTAGTAGTAATAACTATGTGTGTGTGTGTGTGTGTGTGTGTGTGCCTTGTCTTGCTATATTTTTGAGGACCAAATGGCATTGCTATGATAGGAAAACCTGGAAATTTTGACTTCTGAAGACCGTTTTGCCAGTCCTCATTCATTCATTCATTCATTCATTCACTTTCTTATCCACTTATCCTAGACAGGGTCGCAGGGAGGCCGGTGCCTAGCCGGCGACACAGGGCGCAAGGCAGGAGCAACCCTAGACAAGGTGCCAATCCATCATAGGGCACATACACTCACACACTAATGTGCACTTTAGAAACACCAATTAACCTAACAAACATGTCTTTGGACTGTGGGGGAAACCGGAGTACCAGCAGAAAACCCACGCAAACACGGGAAGAATATGCAGACTCCACACAGGAGGAGCCCAAAGTTAGGATCGATCAGGGGATTTCGCAGCTGTGACCTTTATTTGAAAAACCAAAAGAGCCAAAATATTTGCTTTAGGTTACTGAGGTTTAGGTTAGGGTAGGAGGTGCAATATTAATTAGCTAAAGTAATCATCATGCCAATGAAAAGTCCTCACGAGTAATAGTGACACAAGTATGTGTGAGTGTGTTTGTTGGCGCGTTTGGCGTTGGTTTCATTTGCATGATCTTGCAGCTCCTCCCTTCTCTCTATAAGACTGTGCGCTGGGGATGCTTTAGGCACAGCCGCTGCGCACCCGTAATGTCCTTTAGGAAACGAATAAAGATGTTCACGGGCAGCTGAAGGCGCACAGTGGCGCGTGTTTGCACAATGTTTGCGTGACCAGTGCTTGAGTGACTTTCGGACACGCTGGATTTCCATTTTCAGTTTGGTTACCTTTCGAACCAGGAGAGCTCGATGATGGCCTTTGCCATGCTGCGGCCGATGGCAAGTCACCTGGCGTATCCGGACCCGGGCATGCTGTCAGAGGACGAGGAGACGCGCAGCGAGAGCGACGGCAGCTCGGAGCAGAGTTACGACTGCTGTGCGAAGAAGCGGCGGCGCGTGGTGCGCAAACCCGCAGTCAGCAGCGTGGTGATCGTTAAACAGAGGAACGCGGCTAACGCGCGGGAACGGGACCGCACGCAGAGCGTCAACACGGCATTCACCGCTTTACGGACACTAATCCCCACCGAGCCGATAGACAGGAAACTCTCCAAGATCGAGACTCTGCGCCTGGCCTCCAGCTACATCTCGCACCTTGCCAACGTACTGCTGATTGGAGACGGAGGAGAGGACGCGCAGCCGTGCTTAAGCGCCGTGTGCAGCGCACAGACAGAACCCGGGGGCAAACAGCCGCGTACCATCTGCACCTTCTGCCTCAGCAACCAAAGGAAAGGGGTGAGCCAACATTCAACACTGAAGCCGTGCGATCGCGCCCTCATCCCAATCATAATGTTATGAATATAGCCTATACGTGCGCATTGGAATCTGTGCGCCCTTAAAGAATATTCATACTTTATTTCTACTTGACTATGGGCAACGATATCTAAACAGCCATTTATAATATATGAATAAAAAGTTTGTTTGAGACTAAATCCAGGCTCTAAAGCTCGCTACAGTGTTCTGGATATGTTTTTATGCAAGCTCACATACACAGCATTAATAAATAATATAACATAATTATTATTTTACCTTACATGTATCTAGATATCCCTCTATTATAATGATTATTAATCCAAGTTTCATTATATTGATACTTAATTAGTCTAACTTGGTAGGTTTTTCGAATCCAAAAAGGTGCTCTAACATCTCAGTTGCAGCCCTGTTCTTTGATAAAGGTCACTACTGATACAAGCATTTATACTGGACTGTTTATATACATTCAAAAAGTGTGTTTTAATTCTGGTATTCATCGGTTACAATACGGAATATTGCAGTATATATTAATACAACTGTAATATTTATACTACACCAAGTCATTTACAGTACCATTACTATTATTAACTTTGCCATGTGTGCCCTATTCTCACGTGCATCTTTTATGATACACAGGTAAAAGATGGGAAGGATTGCCTCAGGATGCGGGGAATCAGCTCCATACGCATGAGCCGCAGGTAGCCAGTAGGTGCTTGCCATCTCAGGGAGGATGGAAGAAAAGCCGATAGAAAAAGAGACACAGAGAGAGAAAGAAACTGAGAGAAAGAGAGAGACACACGGGACATACACAGAGAGAGCTTGCGCAGGAGCACGCATAGACTCAAGGACTCAAGAGATGCAGGAGACAGCTCTTTATTTGTATTGTTTACCTTCATGTATTTGGACATTTCGATGCAGTGCATAAGACTTTTTCGTTCTAAAGAGAATCTATAGATTTTTCTACTAAATTGTGTGAATTCAATGTTGTATGTGACATGAAATAAAGTATATTTTTTCAGATTTATCAGGCTTTTTTAAATTTCTAGTGCGTATCATTTTAAGTCATGACGAATGCTATGCGAGAAAATACTATCACTGATAAGATCCATGACATCTCATCAGTCTTTAAGGCAGTTAAAAAGTTAAGCCTATATTGATCATCCTGTCAGAAGATCAATAAAAATCACGTCCGGTTAAGAGCCACAATTTTAATGGTTTATTGCTTATTTGCCGTTTATAGTTTAATTTGCCATTCTAGTCTTCAATTCAGTCTCTTCAACAATAGCATTCAAACTGTTTTGGGAGACCCCACTGGTATATTTCCAATCACTAACCCAACAATTACAACCTCCCAGTATTGTAATATAATGTAATAACTGTTTTTAGCACTTCCATCAATTTTCCCTACAATAAAACTACAGATCATATGTACCAGAATAACAGGCCATGAGAGGCATATTAATGAAAAGTACCTTTAAAAGCAAAATTGCCTTCAAAATTATGACAAGAAAGTTTTTTAATTGTTATAATCCGTAGTACTGTACATTACTTCAGAGATCAGTAAACTCAGTTAAATCAATATTTGTCAGAACCACCCTTTTGGCTTTCTTACTATGTCTACAACCAAGCATCTTGTAGATACGTCTAAAGTTATTCTGTTCAGCTTTTTTGTTTAGTATGTTAAGATGTCCATCATGCTCTACACTTAACACCTACATAATAATCCAGCGCTTATCTAATCGTAATGGTCTATTACATAATAGTACTAGTACTGAATATACTAAATACATGTCATAATTTCTCTTAACAATATATTACCTTCAGCAATTGAATACTATGCTTTTTTTCTGATAAACAGATGAGGGCGGCATATTGGGGCAGTGCTTAGTGCTGTCACTTCACACTTTCAGAAACAAGCGTGTGAGTTCCAGCCTGACCGCTATCTGTATGGAGTTTGTATGTTCCTTGTGTCCAAGGTGTTGCTTGAAGATTAGGTTAACTGGCATTCAGACACAGAGCATGTCTGTGTGTGTTTATGCATGTGCCCTGCAATGGACTGGTGCTATGTGTAGGATAGATTCCCGCCTTATTCCCTGTGTGTCTACATACTTCCAAATACACACACACACACACACACACACACACACACACACACACACACACACACACACACACACACACACACAAACAAGACTTAATGGGGACAATCTCCACAATTTAAATACCACAAATGTACATTTAACCAACAACCATATGTTAAAGTTACTACTGTTTTAGGTGTGGCTGATTGTCTTATACTGTTTAAGGTGGAGCAGATATATAAACATGTCAACTCACTGAGTTCTAGTACCAGAATTCCCGCACTGGTTCTACTACAGATTACATATAATTACTGTACCAATCTAAAGAACAGCTAAAACAAGTACATTCTTATAGTTGTTGAGCATATCAAGATACCTAATACACAATTCTCACTCTGTAGGCCTCATTAGCAAAGCATGCCTTGAACACACAATGGTAGGTTAGATTTTTCTTGCTCTCATTAAAGCAGCTCAAAGGATTTCCCCTGATGCCCACTGTAATGACACGGAAGAGACTGTTTAGAGCGTCATCAGTGGCTCTTCAAGAGGCCAGGCCACTTTCATGTTATCAATAGCAGTGGGCACAAAGGTGAAAAACAGGAAAGGAATAGCTACACTCCCTTTGTATTGGGGGCACTAAGACTGGCAGTTCCAAATCCGCCCGTTTGATCCAGCAAAATCCCCACAGATGTGCAGAAGAATGCAGAGGAACAACTGCACAGTCACTTCAGTTAATCTGATGCTACAAACAAACAAACCACTAAATAATCGCCACTCTAGCCTGTGAAAGCTGTTTTTTGTTTGTTTGTTTTGTTTAGTTTTTTTAACACTTCTTGCAAATTTCCTGTATGTTCTGGTTGTATTCTAATAAAGAGACTGAGAAATAATTATATATGATTAACCATTGCTATAATATGATTGTACCTTTTTAACTCAGAGTAACACAGAGTTTATATTCTAACAAAAGAAAGATATAGAAGGACTACAGAAATAGCATTGATTGATTTATTGAATTGTAACTCTGAACATAATTACTATTTATACTGTTATCACTGTAATACTATTATATAAACAATTATTTATATTTTTGCAAAGTTGTATCTATTAATCACCATGGTTTTAAAAATTGTGACATATTTAATTACAAGAACAGAAAATCAGTGAATGAACAGTTGGAGTGACAGAGAATGTCTTACCATAACCTATGTGGTTTTATTGTGGGTATAATTCTGCTTTCCTTTCAATTATGTGGCGTTTAGAGTATGTATCAAATCCACCTGACTACATATACCCACAATGACCCCTCTGAATAAGCAGTTAGTAAGCGTGAACTATTTTGATGGAGACCATAATTAACAAATGTTTTTTAATAAAGTATTCATGAATATCTTCTACGCAATTGTATCCTAAGTCGCTTCCTTCTTAAATGGCTCTTTCATGTGTTTGTTGAGAGATGAAATTCTTGTCTGTGGCAACTGAAGATACGCTATATGGTCCTTAAGCTCTTTTCACCTTTACATTCAACTTTTACTATCTAACTCCATCAGCATCTCCTACTTCTCACTCTTTTAACCACCAACACCTGTTCAGTTTTGTAAATGCCTTATTTCTTGTTTTACAAGTGTATATGAGTCAGCGAAGGTTTGTGGCTCGTGATCACCCTTGAATTTCGGTGCTAATCTCAGGCTTTGATGCGTTCTCTCTTTTCCCTTCTCTCTTTTGCTCAGATTTTTTAATGTCTGGGATGGATTAGTCATGGTGAATAGTACCCCTTGGTCATTGTGGGGATCTTGACACAGCTGTGTGTCTGTGAGTTGTATAAATCATCAGTGGGGTCATCAGGAGAGAGGGAGGGAGCACAGAAAGCAGTGCCGAATGGAGAGAAAAAGGGGGATGTGGAGGGATATTGGTGTACCAAGGGAGAGGGAGCAAGTTTATGGCGCAGCTTTGGGGAAAGGTCTATAAGACAAGACTGGGATTGAGAGAATTGGATGAATGACAAGGTTACTGAACTCTGGTGTTTGATGGATGTTTAAAAATAGTGAAATAATAAATAGAATGAGCCCAATTCTGAGACATAGGGACACATGGCATCTTCTCCCTGAAGTCATGATATTGTTTAATGTTTTGATTCATTTTATTGTTGCATTAATCTTTCGCTGTCATGTCTAAACACATGAAACATATTTGAAATGTTTTTAGGTGGTCAGACTGCAGGGATATGCTTGGATTTTCCTATAGTAACTCATGCACAATGACCTTCCACTCTGTGACTCAGACAAACCATAGTTATGCATCCTGTGACTCATCACACATTTACTGAATGCACTGCTGTTTCTGTGTTAAACCTCTCACATTACTTGATCATCAGTGGGTCCATGGTTGGCCACAGAGTTTGTCATTGCACACGAACAGGAAAAGAAATTCTTTTGGAGGACAATGCCATGTTTTGACACAAACAAATATTCAGTAGGAGATACATTCTTCTACTGAGAGTTGTTTTTGTTATTAGAGTCGTTTTGTTGTTGTTATTAGAAAATACTAAATACAGTCAACAGTTTGAGGACATCCATCCCAAAAACGTGGGTATAATTATGGACTTTGTCCAGCCTTTGGTGCTACAAACAGCTTCACTCATCTAAGAAGGCTTTCCACTACATTTTGATGCATTACTGAAAGCTAATTCCTGATGTTGAATAATTAACCCTGGCTCACAGTTTGCATTCCAACTGCCCTCAAAATTATCTGATGGACTTCATATCAGGGCTCTGTGCAAACCAGTAAACTCTTTATCAGACATGGCAAACCACTGCCTTTGAAGTGTGACATCGAGAGACACAGAAGCGTTCTGCAGAATGCATGGTACTGGTACTGCCATTGTGATTTCTTAGCTTTTCTTATTACACACCTGTTAGCAGTGAGATTTCTGTAGAAGTGGTGTTTACTATTCAGTACTGTACAAAAGTCTTAGGGCACCATTAGATTTGTTGTTTTAGCAATGATATAATGACCATATATAACATATTGTCGATGGTTGGACCCAAACTTGGATTCGTCTCTCCATAATACTGTTTCATTCCAATCTTTGTGAGCTTTGTATATCGTTTTTTCATCCAGTTTCCCTTCTTAAAAAGTGTTGTTTTGGTTGCTAGCCTTCCAAAATACCATTCCTGATCAAGCTTCTTCTAACTGTAGAAGGGTCAACTTGGCATCCCAATGAAGCTGCCAGATGCTGCTGTTGATCAAAGTGTAACGGGAGGTCACACTAAATACTTGCCACTGTAGTCAGTTTTTAACACTACTAACAAATTTCCTGTATTTTCTAATTCTAATGAAGAGACTGAGAAATAATTATATATGGCCATTCTAATCTAATATCTAATCTCTGTAATCTAATGTTGGCCTAAGGCCTTTGCACAGTGCTGTATGTGTTTTGTTGGAATTTATTGTGTCTAACAGTCCAGATTTTTGCACATTCATACTGATGACACAAGGACCCAGTACAAAGATCACTGAAGGAACATTTTGAATGCCTTAATGTGTTTTTTTCTGTATGCTGTACACCATGTATTAAAATGACTTGTAGTCATTGTTGGTACACACAGAAGCCGTGGCACTCTTCCAACAACTCTTGATTGCTCTTAGGGGTCAATTCAGTTCAACTCAATGTCACCTGACAAATGTTTTGTGTCCATTGTTTTCAGTAATTATTCCACATTTATCAGAATTAAAGGAAGGACGTGCAGCTTAGACTGAAGCCGGAATGTGTTTAAGTGCAATCTTTGATGTAATGAAAAAAAAGCAGAAGAGTTATGAGATGTTGCTGTGTAATGTGACTGCACCTTGGCTACACTGAAATAAACATGCCACGTGCTGAATGCTCCTAAGCATAATCTGTTGGGAATGTGCAGGTTTTTTTTTTTAACTGGTATTTGACTGTGGTTCTGTAAAAGACTGTACAATATTTTAATAGTTATTAATAACAAAAAGAGAAAAAAGGTGCAGTTCAATAAAACATTTAAAGTAAAAGCCATCATTAAAATATTTAAAATAAATAATATATTACTTCCAACATGTCAGAGTGCAGATGGGAATTAACACTGATCTCTAATTTGAGGGTATACCCAAGGTTGTGAATTGAGAGCAGCTTGTCCTGCTTTCTGGGTCGAATGGATGCTATTTATGTCTCCCCTGATGAGCAGAGAAATTATATGCATTGGGGCAGTGGTTAGCACTGTCACAGGTTCAGAGATCCCTGGTTCGATTCCTGGCCTGGACTCCGGTTGTGTGGAGTTTGAGTGTTCTCCTCGTGTCTGCAGGTAACTATGGCATGTCAAAAACAGGCATTAGGTCAGCTGCTGTCTCAAGACTGGCCCAGCATAAGTGAGAGGGTGTCTCACAGAGGGTGCAAACGTTTTGTAGGGACATTTTGCTGGTCCTCATAAAGAACCCTGATTTTTTTCTTTCCTTTTCTTTTTTGTTTTTTAAAAAACTTTCTTTTGGAAATCAGGATACTTGCATTAGGATACTGAGGTTGTGGTTAGGGTTAGGTGTACATGTAGATGTAGGACTAATAAGCTACAATAATCGTTGTGTTAATGGCAAGTACCCAAAATGTGTGTGTGTGTGTGTGTGTGTGTCTGTGTCTGTGTATACCAAGTGAAAAATCGGTACTCTACACAGGGTTATTTCCCTCCTTGTGTCCTGTGCTGCTAGTTAGGTCCTGACTTCTCGTGACCATGAATTGGATTAAGCAGCTCTGAAAGTGAATGAATGAATGATATTTACCCACAGATCAAGCCAATTTAGAGTAATCAGTTAACCTGATGCATGTCTTTGGGAGGAAACCGGAGTACCTGGAGTTAACCCACACAGACACAGGGAGGACATGCAAACTTCAAACAGAAAGGACCCAGACCATTACACCTGGGGATCAAACTCAGGACCGTCTTACTATGAGGCAGTGGTGCTTCCCACCAAGGTACTGTGCAGCCCCTGTGGTTGTCTTTATGAGTCTTGAAGCAAGCAGATTCAACAAGTAGGCTATGGCTAAATTGAGAAAACTGTTTTCATATATGAAGATGAAAAGAAAAGCACTGTACAGGGAACAGTGCTGACGCCTTTTTAAAGGCAGGTGATTTAAGAAGTGTAACTGCACAGAGCAGCAACAACAGATGGGGCTAAACGACAAAAGATTGGATCAGTTTAGAAATAAATTAGTTGTTTGTAAATTGGCCTAATTGTTTTAAATGTATCTTTTTGGGAATTTAAAACAGGTGTTATTAGCAGCACGCTCTCCACTCCAGCCCACTTCCGTTCATTTTACTAGCTACTGCACTGTTGACTAGTTATGGCCGTCTCCATAGAGAACTCCCTTTCCGACAGGAAATGAGTCCAGCCAGGTTGGACACACATCACATTCACACACATTTCGGTCTGTTTTGAGCCTGTCAGATCCAAACCAGACTGTATAGTAAATGGTTTTGGAGGCACTGAGGAGAACTCCCTGGTGCTTAAATGTGCATGGAAATTCCATTAATATTCAGTGGAGAAGAGTATTAAGGGTCTTCTTTCGTCCTCTCTTTCTGGTGTGTGGGTGGGTCAGTGTTGGTGTGTGTGAGTGTGTCTGTGTGTGTAGGTGTAGTGCTGGCCCAGGCATCCAATCTGAAATGACTCCCAGTGGTTGTTGCTCTACAGGAAGATGTCTGAAGCACACAGGAAAGAGTAACATGCATGTCTGAACCTCCCCCCAACACGAATACACACACACACCCACACACCTTGCTGTGGGTCAGCTCCAGTTCTGACATCATCCGGCAGACTCAGCAGATGAATAGCTCCCAGAAGCAAAACCCCGGCAAACGAGTAAGTGAAAAAAAGAGGAGATGGGAAGAAGGTAGACATGCATCCGGTTTTCAAACAACAAATTCACTAGACAGGTTTATGGCATAGGCAGAGAGAGTGAGAGTGAGAGAGAGAGAGAGAGAGAGAGAGAGAGAGATTAATTGAATGCAGAACATTTAATCCTCTCACTACATTTGCCCTCCCTTTCCACATATTTCTAAACTACAACTGCATAAATGAATGAGGAAATTGCACTATACAGAGAAACAAATGTATACAACATATAGTACACATAGAAACTGACATATTCCTGAATAAGTACAGCTACTGAAATCATATAAGGCTTACATGTATATCTTTCAATGGTCAAAGCGTACCCAATATAGCTCTACTATTGAATAATAATAAAGACTTTTACTATACTGACAGAGACTCTTAACCTATGTGTAGCATGTTTATGTAAGAAGCCATGGGGAGTGGTCAGTTTACCTGCATAGCAGTGTCTTTTCTATAGTTCCATGCTCAATAGTTCAATAATTCCTACTGGGACTCTGGAGGCCTAGCAGTTAAGATACTGACCTGTGGACCAGAAGGTCCAGGGTCCAAATCCTACTGTTACCACTGTTGGGTTCTTGAGCAAAACCCTTAAACAACAATTGCTTGGCTTGTAAGATTGTACCAGTTGTAAGTCACCATGGACTAGATCAT
Organism: Ancistrus triradiatus; assembly: GCA_025084515.1. Lineage (NCBI taxonomy): Eukaryota > Metazoa > Chordata > Actinopteri > Siluriformes > Loricariidae > Ancistrus > Ancistrus triradiatus. Next base: position 13,195 of record JAJAGP010005867.1, on the reverse strand, counting down.
CTGCTACATGCTGCAAAAGTAACTGTGCTCTTGAATGCACAACTTCTCTAGGATTTGTTTTTTTCTGGTTTTGAAATCTGTCCACCATAAGGGCATTTTACTTCCCCTTATATGTGATCACATATGTGACTCTCAGTATGACACTTCCATAGGTTTCCACTTCCATAACAGTTCAGTTCAGCAGCTTTATGCATTGCCCTCTAAAAACAAAGTACAAAGAACTGGTTTGTCAACTTTTGTGGGCTGGCACAGAGCCATGACTTTAACTGTATCAGACTTCTCTGAGATGAAATGGATCGTCAACAGTCACCTAGTGCTAAAGGTGTAACAGTTTGACATGTTCCACACTATACTGGAAAGTCTGCTCAAAAGAATGAACTGTTATCTGCATAATTCTAATTTCAATCTAGAATTGTGATAAACTGTTAAGTATTAACTGTACTCTTTTAAAAGCAATAATAATTCAAATCCCTACACTTGCCTATATACTATTGATCACTTACAGATAACAGATGTTAACTATTCACTAATCTTAAGCCCCCGACATTTTTAGTCTCTTCATGACAAAAAAAGTCACAAGTTGTTGTAAGCAGCCAGATTTTTCCAACTATGGCCATTTAGTGGTGGAAAAGTGCAGGATGATGAAAGATTAGGCACCCGCATTGGAACTAGCGCATTGTCAATGGAAATGGGCTTCCTGCAGGGGTAGTTATACCTATTTAAATACATAGAAGACTGCTCTTGTATGATTGTGAGTGACAATTCTCTTCCTTCTTACATGATTTTGGTTAAGGCTTTGGGCTAGTGACTGGAAGGAAGTTGAAATCGCACAGCAGTCAGAAACTCACAGTAGAGCAAGGCTCATAACCCTCAATTGCCCAGCTTTTCTTTTATTTAACCACAAACCTAAGTTGCCAGACTTCAGTACATGCTACTGGAACTGGGTTCTATGTTCAGATAAGAAAAACAGACTTTTTGAAAACAAACCTTATACTGGGTTTGGTGTCAAAGAAAGGATGATGAAATGAAGTGAAAACTGTGCTGTCTCTGCCAAGAAGCTACAACTGTGTCGTGGCTGGAGCCTCCAGCAGGATAATGTTCCAAGAAAAATGCCCAAATCAATACAAAAGTGGCCTAGTTACCACAGAATCAAGCTTCTGACATGGCCACCCCAGTCTACTGAAATAAATTAAAAACTTTGGGGTAAGGAGGAGATTCCACAAGACAGGACCAAGGTTTATATATGTATTCAGATCGGGGCCAATTTGGAATAATAAATTCACCTAAGTCTTTGGACTGTGGGAGTACCTATAGTAAACCCACGCAGATATGGGGAAGACATGTAAACTCAACACAGAAAGGACCCAGGTTGCTCCTAGGATCAACCCCAGGACCTTCTTGCTGGGTGGTGACACTGCTACTCACCGAGCCACCATGCCACCCAATAGGACCTAGGACTCTGGACTATAAGGAAATATTTTCTATTGTGAGATCTCCATTCTCGTCAAATTGGAGGAAGTTTCTAAATTCAGGGCTGGCAATAATTTTGACACATGATTTTATTTCAAGCCATTTTGTTAAGGGTATTCATTTCTAAAATGAATTTACTATAATTAGTGTGTTGCATCAGCAACACTTCTAATTGTTCTTCCAATTCTTATTTTTATTTAAAGGTCTGATTTTTACCACAAAGATATTTTCATATTATGTAAAAATGGCTTAGGGTAGCTCACTGTTCACTGGACTGCTAAGCTAAACATATTAGGTTCCAGTGCTGGCTTTGCCAAGCTGCCACTGGCAGACCCTTCAACAAGGTTCTTAACCTTTAGTTAAGGTTAACTTTAACTATTAATAATCAGTTGTAAGTCGCTCTGGATAAGTGCATCTGCTTATTGCTGGGAATGTAAAATATAAAGCAATACAACACTCTTCAGGCTAAAATTTCTATGCATACTTTTACTGACTCTCTTTTTTACTGACACTACTTTCTCACACAGTGTTTTAATTCTTTATGGACTTTCCATTGACATAATGATTACTGTAACTTATTATTGATGCATCTATACTTATACCTAACCCTAACATTAACCTCTATATCCTAAAGCTAATTTTCTGTCTTTTTTGTTTTTTCAAAGAAAGGCGCAGTAAAAAATAAAATAATAAAGCAATTTTCATTGTGAGGACCTGCAAATTGTCCCCACAAGATAAAAAGTAAGATCTTTATGTGGTTGTGGTAACATTTGGTCTCAATGATGTACAAATTGACCCTTCAACACAGAGAGATGCTCCCTGCTATAGCCATAAAAGCCCTGCTTCATGGCTAAGTTTGCTAAAAAAGACTCTGGACAAATTGCAGCAGAGGGAACAATATTTTAATCATACACATCCAATAAAATACACACACACACACACACACACACACACACACACACACACACACACACACACACACACACACACACACACACATTTCAGACACCCAGTGACCAGGGAGATGGCCTTTAGTCAACCTGCACGTCATTCATACTAATGACTTACAGACGCATACTGTACATCCTCCACTCTTCCAAAAAGTGGTTTTGGATAATCCTGCTTCCGATTTTTAAGCCAGATTTTCTTTTTTCCTCTCTGAGACATGAAGAAATATAGAGGGAAGTGAAGGAAAGCATAATATTCTGTTTCTATCTTAATACATTCATTTCTAAAGCACCACGCACAATGTGCTACAGGTAAAGGGCAGGGAAAGTGGCAGATGGATTCCCTGTGCTGGGAATCGCAGTACAGTTTGAACTCTGCACTGTGATCACCTCTTAATGCCATCGTCACGAGGACATGACCCACCCAGATACAACGCATACAGCCATGTCCGTGAGGTGAGGAGTCAGGGACGGTATCGTGCGGACAAAGCTTCCGAAAGAAAACAATCGAACAATTGAGGCACAGCAGGAGGGTGGAGAAAGAGGAGCAGCCATCATCATCAATTTTCATTCATTTTGGTGGGCCCCAAAGTATACAATTACAAATGCAATCACTAGGAGCATGTTGTGAAAACACAGCATATCACAACAAACAGGAGACAGGTGGGACTCACATCATCAAAAGTGGTCAGAGAGAGAGGGCAACAGACAGAGAGAGAAGGAGAGAGCAAGAGAGAGAAAGTTTGTTCGTTGTGTGTGTGAGTCTTGTAGTTACTGTGTTTTCACATGGGAAAGTCTCCCAGCTGTTGAGGGGCTATGTGAGTATGCTGAAGGAACTGATCAGGGCGTTCCTCTATAGTTTGTGCTTTTGTGTGTGTGTGTGTGTGTGTGTGTGTGTGTGTGTGTGTGTGTGTGTGTGTGTAGAAAGAATGATCATCCAGAGGATATCCTCAATCAAGGGCCAAAGAGTGCACTCTGAACAAGCTTGCTGACAGAAACATAGACCCTCATGCACACACACACAGCTGAGCCTACTAACAACCTCAGGGACCTGAAACAGAATGCACACACACACACACACACACACACACACACACACACACACACACACACACACACACACAGCAACATTATATCTATATATAATATATATAGAAATATATAGCTATATATTATATATAATAGTATATCTCTATATCTATATTACACATATCTCTATATACAAAAAAGGACAAGTTTGACTTGTTCTCTTGTGGGGATGTTGATATCCGATTTGCACCTAATCCCCAATTAATCAGGGTAACGTTAAGGCAAATATGTTGGCCCCTTAAACCCCCAAACACATGTAAACACAACACACACACACACACACACACACACACACACACACACACACACACACACACACACACACACTTCACTGGAACCTAGTGCTAGACTTACAGTACCTGAGAACCAGTTGTATCAATGCACTCGCAATGAACAGTATCATATATATATATATATATATATATATATATATATATATATATATATATATATATATATATATATACATATACATAGAGGCTAATGTTAAAATAACTATTACATGCTAAAGTTACTTTATCCAAAATGTTTATCTGCAATAAAGTTTTATTAACCAATGTCATAATTATATGATAGGCCTACTGCAGAAGAACAGAATCTCGAAACTAATTCACGTGTCCGTATGTGCAAGAGTGATTTCAAAGTCATTGCAGGTGCCAGAAGGGTATTACATGTTACTATTTTTATTTGCAAAAATATGGTTGTTGCACCAAATGTATATTTTACATAATCGCTATATTTTTTTCTCTATTTAAAAATTAAGAGCAAGGCACCAACTTCGGTATTTAATGTCAGAAGTAGAAGGTAATGTTTCGATCTGTCCACTTGTTACAGCTGCTATCAGTGCCACTGCTGTATTAAAGATGTTTAATGTAAAGATGTTTAACCCATATATGGTCTTCGTTCAGTCCTGCTGGGTTTGGTAGACCCATTGCATTTTGGGGCTTGTAATTCAACATTATCAAACCTTTTTTTTGTAAAAATACTTTAATGTTTACTTAAGGTAAACAGGGTGAAATGTGTGGGAAAGTGGGTTCAGATAGTGTTGAGTGCTCCAGTTTTGTAACAATGTTGCAACCTTGTGCGGGAACAGTGGGTGAACACTGTGGGTTCTAACACCAAGGGCCCATCTCACTCTCTCGCTCTCTCAGAGCAGTGGCGCTGAACAGTTTATTTTGGGCAGTGTTATATGTCCAATTTACTTACAACAATGAAAAAAGCAAAGCCCTTCATTGTTGTTTGTTGCCATGTTGGGTGTGTGGGTATATGTCAAAATATTGTGTGATTTTTGGCAACCAGATGGATCTTAGAGTGAAGGATGCATATACACCTGTTTAATTTGTTTCTACAATGCATCTTCAGCCACCTCCTGAGGAGGTTTCAGCAATCAGATTTAAATCAGATGTCAGTGCATCTCGTGGTTCATTTACACATGCATTTTTTGTGACTTAACCCTAGCCAGATACAAGCAGATACTGAAGATGCTTGAAACGACCTAGTGTACACAGGGTCTTAAAAATCTATGTTTATAATTTACATAGTGACAAAGTAAATGGATACTAAGTGTCCATGTTATTTTAATACTACTAATAATGAAAAATCTGAATTAAGCAAAAACAAATGTCAGTAGTCTATAACTACTAAAATGGGATGGCACGGTGGCTTGGTGGATAGCACTGTCACCTCACAGCAAGAACATCCTGAGTTCAATCCCATTTGGAGTGGTCTGGGTCCTTTCTGTGTGGAGTCTGCATGTCCTTCCTGTGACTTCGTGGATTTACTCCAGGTACTCTGATTTCCTCCCACAGTCCAAAGACATGCATATTAGGATAAGTGGTGTTTCTAAAGTGTCCCTAGTGTATGAGTGTGTGTGTGTGTATGAATACTGTATGTGAGTGTGTGAGCCCTACGATAGATTGGCACTCTGTCTAGGGTTGTTTCTGCCTTGTGCCCTGTGCCGCCGGCTAGGCATGGGCTTTCCCACGAATAAACTACGAAAATGATGACTAATCATTTAGGATTAGAACACAATTTTGGAAGCTTTAACAGGTGCACTAGGAAAAATCATCAAATACTGCAATAAAGCTGGTTCTTGTGAAGAATGCCCAGGCAAAAAAGACAATTCCCTGGTCCTGTACACACACACACCCCTACAGTGGTGCTTGAAAGTTTGCGAACCCTTTAAAATTTCCTATATGTCTGCATAAATATCACATAAAACATCATCGGATTTTTGCACAAGTCCTAAAAGTAGATAAAAAAGACCCACTTAAACAAATGAGACAAAAATATTATACTTGGTCATTTACGGTATATATTGATGAAAATGATCTAATATTACATATTAGTGAGTGGCAAAAGTATGTGAACCTCTAGGATTATCAGATAATTTGAAGGTGATATTACAGTCAGTGTAATGACAATCAGGTGTGAGTGGGCATCCTGTTTTATTTATAGAACAGGGATCTATTAAAGCTTGCTCTTCAAAATACACGTTTGTGGAAGTGTATCATTGCATGAACAAAGGAGATTTCTGAGGACCTCAGAAAGAGAGATGTTGATGCTCATCAGGCTGGAAAATGTTACAAAACCATCTCTAAAGAGTTTGGACTCCACCAATCCACAGTCAGACAGATTGTGTACAAATGGAGGAAATCCAAGGCCACTGTCACCCTCCCCTGGAGTTGTTGACCAACAAAGATCACTCCAAGAGCAAGGCGTGTAATAGTTGACGAGGTCACAAAGTACCTCGAGGTGACTTCTAAGCAACTGAAGTCCTCTCTCACATTGGCTAATGTTAATATTCATGAATCCACCACCAGAAGAACACTGACCAACAAAGGTTGCAAGGAGAAAGCCACTGCTCTCCAAAAAGAACATTGCTGCTCGTCTGCAGTTTGCTAAAGATCACGTGGACAAGCCAGAAGACTATTTGAAGAATGTTTTGTGGACAGATGAGACCAAAATAAAACTTTTTGGTTAAAAATAAAAGCAGTATTTTTGGAGAAAGGAAAACACTGCATCCCAGGATAAAAATCTTATCCCATCTGTGAAACATGGTGGTGGTAGTATCATGGTTTGGGCCTGTTTTGCTGCATATGGGCCAGGACGGCTTGCCATCATTGATGGAACAGTGAATTCTGGATGATATCAGAGAATTCTAAAGGAAAATGTACAGACATCTGTCCATGAACTGAATCTCAAGAGAAGGTGGGTCATGCAGCAAGACAACGACCCTAAGCACACAAGCCGTTCTACCAAAGAATGGTTAAAGAAGAATAAAGTTAATGTTTTGGAATGGCCAAGTCAAAGTCCTGAACTTAATCCAATTGAAATGTTGTGGAAGGACCTGAAGCGAGCAGTTAATGTGAGGAAACCCACCAACATCCCAGAGTTGAAGCTGTTCTGTACGGAGGAATTGGCTAAAATTCCACAAAGACAGTGTGCAGGACTGATCAACAGTTACAGGAAACGTTTAGTTACAGTTATTGCTGCACAGGGGGGTCACACCAGATACTGAAAGCAAAGGTTCACATACTTTTGCCAGTCATAAAGGATCATTTTCCTCAATAAATAAATGACCACGTACAATGTTTATGTTTCATTTCTTTAAATGAGTTCTCTTGATCTACTTTTAGGATTTGTGTGTAAATCTGATGACGCTTGAGGTCATATTTATGCAGAAGTATAGAAAATTCTAAAGGGTTCACAAACTTTCAAGAACCACTGTATAGTTTTTACAACACAGCATTGTCTCAAAGCAGCTTTACAAATATATTGGCTCAAAGCCCTAGTTGAGCAAGCCTGAGGCAACAGTGGAAAGGAAAAACTCCCCAAACCTTACAGAGAAGAAACCTTGGGAGGACCAAGACTCAAACAGGGACCCATCCTCCTTAGGTAGCCTGGATGTCAAATACAATAATTAAATAATATATGTAAAGAAAATACCCTATGCAAATTAGAATAGAATAATATATATAGGCTAAGATGAAATTAACTGAAAAATAGAGAATAAAATCTATAGCATATATAGTTAGGATTGAGTGAGTTGTGACAGGTAGTCCAAATAGAAGAGTCTCTGTAGGTTTCTGTGTCCTGGAAGTTATTACCCTCTGATGAGTTTGAATCATGAACAGTGGCAGGGAGGCTATTCCAAAGGTGACTGAATTTGTTAATCATAGGGACTACACGTAACCCTGCACCTTGTGAACGGAGTAAGCAGAATGGGTTATAATGCTGAATTAGTTCACTCAAATACTCTAGAGCCAGGACATGTAGTGCTTTATAGGGTAGTAATCAAATTTTATAATCAGTACGAAATTTAATTGGCAGCCAGTGCAAAGATGATAGAAAGGGACTAATATGAACAAACTTCCTGGTTCTAGTAAGCACTTGTGCTGCTGCATTTTGGACCAACTGGAGCTTGTTAAAGGATCTACCAGAGCAACCAGCAAAAAGGGTATTACAGTAATGTAACCGTGAAGTTATAAATGCATGGATCAGTTTTTCAGCATCATTAACAGAAAGTATATTTCTTATTTTATATAATAATATATAAAATATATTTAATATAAGATTTTAATATAAGAATATTTAGTATAAGAGATATTATGCAGTTGAAAAAAGCAACTCTGGTGATATCACTAATGTGTGCGTCAAAAGAGAGGTCTGAATCCATTGTGACACCCAAGTTTTTTACTACTGAGTAAATAATAGAGGTCCCAACACTGACCCCTGGGGAACGCCATACTTTACTTTTGTAGTATCCGAGCATGAATTATTTACAAGGACAAATTATGAGCGATCACTCAGATAGGATTCAAACCAGCAGAGAGAGTCATTTAATACCTACTGTGTTTTCTAGCCTTTCCAGTAAAATATTATGATCTACAGTATCAAATGCTGCACTAAGATCTAATAGAACAAAGAAAAAGACACATCCATTATCAGAGGAAATTAACAGATCATTAACTACTATAATTAATGCGGTTTCAGTGCTGTGGTTGGATCTGAATCCTGACTGAAATGTTTCATGAATACTATTTCTTTGGAAATAAGAGCATAATTGTTGGGAGACTACTTTTCTAGAACCTTAGAGATAAAAGGAAGGTTAGATATCGGCCTATAGTTAGACATTACAAGTGAATCCAATTTCCCTTGTTTGCCATTAGTTGACTTCAGGATCCACCTGTTGTCACTACATTGTGCATATGTTTTAAATCACCCCTCAAAAGGTGTCAAACATAGTTAAATAACCCTGGGTAATATTCCAATTGCCTGGGAATTATCCCAGAATTATACTCAGTAATGACCTTCTAAGTTGCTGCATTCATCTGTGATGAATGTTCTTAATTAACCCCTTTCCATTAAGTCAGTGGTATCTTGGGAATGACCAGTTACACAAAATGAAGTTAGACTGTATGTTCATAAAATATCAATTTTAAGACAAAAGTGCATACGTGCTCCTGTAGTTTTTTCTGCTCTCTAATGACATTTGTGTAGAAACTCCAATTGAAGATAATATCCTACAAAACATGTTTTGGGTGATATGGGAATGGTCTAAAACAACATATAAGATGATTTAGTAGTCAAAACATCTTTCTCCTTCCTATCCTCTCTTTCTATCCCATTCACCTCCATTGTGTGCGCTCCATCCTGCAGTAGCTCACGCATTGTTTTATGCAGATGGTGTGATCTTAGTGCTCCCTGTCTTCCTCTTTCCATTTGCTACCCATTCTATTAATAATTTGAATCCCCCACGACTTTGTCAACAAGAGTGACACGCGCAAAACATCCAGGCCCAGCAGGAGCAATCGGGAGAACAGGTTAAAGGGGGAGCAGGGGATCCCCTAAAAAACCAACAACAGGATGGACGCAAGGATGGCTTACAGTAGGTTAAACACACAGGAGGGAATTTCTTCCTGTGCAGCGCAGGAGAGGAGAGATTTCCCCTAACACCACCAGTGGTGTAATTTACTGCTAAGGAAATACACTTTTACGGCAGCGTTCTTCAACCATTTGTGACCTACAAATGGGCCTCAGAGGAAGCCAAGGACCTCAGAGAGAGTACGGGGGTCAGAGAAGAGATAGCACATCAGGGGTAAAGAGGAAAAAGTTCAGAAAAAATGAACATGCTTCATAGTAGCATATCCATGGTTTGAGAATACAGCATGATACAGCTCATATTAATAGAACATACGCACCAATAGCATAATGATAGACATAAAGGCGAAATGTACATGGCTATACTGTTCAGTGCTTGCAAAGTGACACATAAAATCACGGGATACAGGAAGGCAGCTCAAAGCAGCCCATCTGTGTTGTAATCAAGCATCAGAGTTCTGACTCCCTTCACTTCTAGAGCTTAAACCTTAGGATTTACTCACACAAGGCAGTTTGTACCGCTCTTGGGTGCGTTTCACACCTAAAGGGTGGTTCTTTTGGTTAGTGTGAGTGCTCCGAATCATGAATCACGCCCCGGCACGCTTGAAAGAGGTTGGTCAGAGCGCACTAGGTTCACTAGACTTGCGCACGGTACATATGTAGTGCGAGTGCGATTCGCGTTCCACATGCTTTCATCATCACGATACGCGCTCACACAGCACAGCACACTTCATGATTGTACATTTGTGATTGGGTAATCACATACTTTTGTGCCATTCTTTTGTTTCACTTTATGCAAGCTGACACACAGCCCTAACACGCCTTATAATAAATGCATTGATTATGCAGCTCACTGTGTTTCGGCTTCTCATGCTGCACAGCAGACTTATATTGATTGAGGAAAATGATCGAATATTACATATTAGTGAGTGGCAAAAGTATGTGACCCTTTGCTTTCAGTATCTGGTGTGACCCCCCTGTGCAGCAATAACTGCAACTAAATGTTTCCTGTAGCTGTTGATCAGTCCTGCACACCGGCTTGGAGGAATTTTAGCTCATTCCTCTGTACAGAACAGCTTCAACTCTGGGATGTTGGTGGGTTTCCTCACTGCTCGCTTCAGGTCCTTCCACAACATTTCCATTGGATTAAGGTCAGGACTTTGACTTGGCCATTCCAAAACATTAACTTTATTCTTCTGTAACCATTCTTTGGTAGAATGACTTGTCTGCTTTGGGTTGCTATCTTGCTGCATGACCCACCTTCTCTCGAGATTCAGTTCATGGACAGATGTTCTGACATTTTCCTTTAGAATTCTCTGATATCATTCAGAATTCATTGTTCCATCAATGAGGGTAAGCTGTCCTGCCCAGATGTAGCAAAACAGGCCCAAACCATGATACTACCACCACCATGTTTCACAGCGGCAATAAGGTTCTTATGCTGGAATACAGTGTTTTCCTTTCTCCAAACATAACGCTTTTCTTTTAAACCAAAAAAATTTTGGTCTCATCCGTCCACAAAACATTCTTCTAATAGCCTTCTGGCTTGTCCACGTGATCTTTAGCAAACTGTAGACGAGCAGCAATGTTCTTTTTGGAGAGCAGTGACTTTCTCCTTGCAACCCTGCCATGCACACCATTGTTGTTCAGTGTTCTTCTGATGGAGGAGTCATGAACATTAACATTAGCCAATGTGAGAGAGGCCTTCAGTTGCTTAGAAGTTACCCTGGGGCCCTTTGTGACCTCGCCAACTATTACACGCCTTGCTCTTGGAGTGATTTTGTTGGTCAACCACCCCTGGGGAGGGTAACCAAGGTCTTGAATTTCCTCTATTTGTACACAATCTGTCTGACTGTGGATTGGTGGAGTCCAAACTCTTTAGAGATGGTTTTATAACCTTTTTCAGCCTGATGATCATCAACAACTCCTTTTCTGGGGTCCTCAGAAATCTCTTTTGTTTGAGCCGTGATCCAGTTCCACAAACGTGTTGTGGAGAGCAGACTTTGATAGATCCCTGTTCTTTAATAAAACAGGGTGCCCACTCACATCTGATTGTCATCCCATTGATTGAAAACACCTGACTCTAATTTCACCTTCAAATTAACTGCTAATCTTAGAGGTTCACATACTTTTGCCACTCACTAATATGTAATATTTTCCTCAATAAATAAACGACCAAGTATAATATTTTTGTCTCATTTGCTTAACTGGGTTCTCTTTATCTACTTTTAGGACTTGTGTGAACATCTGATGATGATTTAGGTCATATTTATGCAGACATATAGAAAATTCTAAAGGATTCACAAACTTTCAAGCACCACTGTATGGTTCTACTTACTACATGGCTTTTTTGTTTCACTTTGTGCATGCTGACACACAGCCCTAACATGCCTTATAATAAATGCATTGATTATGCAGCGCACTGATTTTCGGTTTCTCGTGCTGCACGTATAAGACGGGCTCACACAGCACAGTGGACTAAATGCTTGTACTTACTATGTGGCTTTTTTCATTTTGTGCATGTGAACACACAGCCCTTACAAGCCTTACAATAAATGTACTGATTATGTGACACACTGATTTTCAGCTTCTCGTGCTGCACGTAAGAAGATTTTTACGAAGGCAGCCGTGTGTCAGCGCGCACAAAACAAAACCAAAGAATGGCACATGTGATTACCTGATCACATATTTACAACCATGAAGTGTACTGTGCGATCACGTATCGTGATAACGAAAGCATGCCGAAGCGCGTTTCTGTGAACCTAATGTGAGTGCTAGCCAGCGCGCGAATGGGGAGGGGGGACAAATGCACTCTGGCGACTTTCAAGGCAATCGTTCTCAGTGTGAGTACACCCTAATTCTTTGGACTTCACTCAGACTTGTAGCCCACAAATAGGCAAACGCACACGTAAACATTTGTAGCTGCTGTACAACTTCTATTATATGCCATGTCAGAAAAATGAATATAACTACAACAACTCTTTTTACTTTCCATATGAGCTGATCATGTTAAAATAGTTGTGCCAAATTTGGTCCCCTTCGTGCCACCAAGACTCTTTGAAAGCATGAAGCCTTTAAAGACTTCTGAAGCCTTTAAAGACTTTTGCAACATTATGGCTTAGATCCATTATGTTGCAAAAGACACATTTCTCCACTGGCTAATAAAAGTCTGACATATACAGTGGGGCAAAAAAGTATTTAGCCAGCCACTGATTGTGCAAGTTCTCCTACATACAAAAATGAGAGAGGTCTGTAATTTTCATCACAGGTACACTTCAACTATGAGAGACAAAATGAGAAAAAAAATCCAGGAAATAACATTGTACGATTTTTAAAGAATTTAATTGTAAATTATGGTGGAAAATAAGTATTTGGTCAATAAATTTGGTTCAACTCAGGTCAAACATTTCCTGTAAGTCTTCACCAGGTTGGCACAAACTGTAGCTGGTATTTTGGCCCATTCCTCCATGCAGATCTCCTCTAGAGCAGTGATATTTTGGGGCAACACGGACTTTCAACTCCCTTCACACATTTTCTATTGGGTTGAGGTCTGGAGACTGGCCAGGCCACTCTAGGACCTTGAAATGCTTTTTACGGAGCCACTCGTTCGTTGTCCGAGCGGTGTGTTTGGGATCATTGTCATGCTGGAAGACCCAGCCACCTTCCATCTTCAATGCTCTCACTGATGGAAGGAGGTTTTGGCTTAAAATCTCACCATACATGGCCCCGTTCATTCTTCCCTTAACACGGATCAGTCGTCCTGTCCCCTTTGCAGAAAAATAGCCCCAAAGCATGATGTCTTGATG
>JAJAGP010005866.1:0-27954 GCA_025084515.1 Ancistrus triradiatus | reverse complement strand
TTTTTTTTTGTTGCTTTACCTACACCAAACTCCTAACACGGTTTTAGTGATGTGGTGTTTTGGGTTGATTATGGCAGCGTGAGGTAACGTCTACTAAAGAGTATACCGAGCGCTTCTGCTGTAAATGTAACGTAAACACGATGGCTGTCCTTCCAAGCTGTAGAGGGCGACATTTACACTGTGGCAGCGAAGCCACCCAACAAGAAAAGAAAAGGAAACGGAAAAGCCTCTCGCTTTCAAATCATAACAGGTAGCCCGCTATTTGTTTCTGTTTGCATCGGCTGCGTTGTTGAGAGCGCGAGAAAGAACTTCGCTGTTCACACCTACGAGACTAAACAGGTAAGTTCATCTTCATGTAAATAGCAGCTTGTTAGTGGGCAGTTCCTAGTAGCCTATTTTATGCAAAGTTACCTTAGTTCGCTAGCTATCACTTAGCGAGCTAACCTACACGCTAGCTGGAGTCCTTTCATTAGCTGCAACTAAAATTCTAACACTATTGTTGAGGTAGTGAGCCCGTGCAGTCAGCTGCTTTCGTCTGCCTGGTTTAGACGAGCTTGGTGTGTAGTTACCGGGTTTGTTTGTGCGTTTGTGAGTAGTTTGATTAAAGTAATAACTCAAATGCTTTCATTTACTGGCAAATTACCCAAAGTAAGCGACTGTTCGCGCGCGCGCCGTTTTTCCTGCTGCTGGAGCTCGAGACCTGGCTTTTACTGTGTAGTGTGTTACATCGGGTATTTATTTTTTAAAAAACGGATTAATTAAATTTTCGTTTTGTTTTCGACCCCAATATTATTTTGCTGCGCTGTTTATAGTCTTTTTGAATTTAGAGAGTTGTTTAAAATGATTGCTGTTGGGAATTTATGTGTAGCGTATATACTGCCATGATACAGAGTACTTTAGAAATAAATCGTAATTTTTGGGTATTATCATCTACGTTATGACGTACATTTTTAAATGTAATATTAACGATATTATATAAATCAAATATACCGAATAAATGCGTGTACTTAAATTAATTCTAGGCTGAAACCGAAATTCAGGACATGCTTGAACAAATACAAACATTACTGGATGCTTTGTTATTGTTAGTATTGGTAAATTATTACTTTTTAATGATTGCATTGTAACAACTGTAAATGTTTTTTTTTTTTTTTTTTTTTTTTTTTTTTTAAATAGTACTTTTGTATATTAATATAAAACATACAGTAATAATTCTGGAAAATATATTTTGATATTCTTTTGTGGCTATTTTGTTATTGGCAGTTTAGGTTTGTACTGATGGGTAAAATGCTGTAAATTAATTTAGCTTTTTATGCTTTGAAAATAAGAAGGATTTATTGTGGAAAATAGTTTTTCTTTTTTATCAGTTAAATGGAACCTTTTAAGGTGTTTATTTTGAAGTAACCTTGTAATGTATTTTGCTCTTTATATTTTTTTAAAGAAAAAATGTCGTTGAAGGAGCATTTTTAAATCTTAGCCAATTTTTGACAGGTTCAATTCATTTACTTTGCATTGTTAAACTGCTGTTACATTTGTTTTTGCTTTTCATACTTAAGAAAAGCTTTAATTGAATAATTAGATTGTTTAAAAAAATTAGTAATTAAAATTGGAGGACATGTTTATCTTGTGGAATAAGCTGTTAATTTGTTTGTATTGTTGAAAGTTCAAATAGCTTTAATGAATGGGAGAAATAATTTCAAGGTGTTAAATGCTTTATTTTGAAAAGGCTTTTGAATAGGATATTACTGCTAAAACACATGCAGCAACTGACAGAGACTTGAAAATAATTGTTATTGTTGTTTAAAATGTTATTCATTTTAAAGTAAAATATTGAAAGAAGTCTTTGTTCAACTGTAACAAAGTGCCTTGTTGTCCACCTGACTTTCCATTCAATTCCAATAGAGAGCAACAGATACAGCAAATCACTTCTCTTATGTACAAAAGCTACATGAAGCTGTGATTTGGGCAGCAACAGTACGCCTCAAATTTAATGCAAACGTATTGTGTAACTGTAAAGTGGCAAACTCCAGTGATTTGCTATAGATTGCATGAACCAGTCCTATGGTTCAGCTGTACAATATTACTATATATATATATATATATATATATATATATTTTATTTATTTATTTATTTATTTATTTATTTATTTTTGGATATTAGAGTGGATTTTAACCAAAAGTAACACACATGCAATCTTTTTGTTTACAGAGCTTAGCAGTTGGAAAAGGCAAGCCTGGGTGCAGGATCCAGACCCACGGTAAGCCTGAAAGATGGAGGTCGAACAGAAGGATGACTCTGACAATGGTCTGGCCAATGGAAATACTAATCCGGGCAAACGTGGCAGGGGAAGGCCCCGAGGGTCTGTGAAGAAAAATATTATCTCTGTGAAAGAGGTATCACACAATGCCAGACCTTCAAAAAAAGTTGATTTCTTCTCGCCAGAGATGGTGCTGAAGCCGAAAGTCAAGAAGCGTGGTCGTCCTAAGAAGATAAGAATCCCTGGAAGGCCAAGAAAGATTCCCCTTACACCAGAAGAAGAAGCAGAGAGACTGGTAAAGTTGAGCAAACAACGGAAACGGAAACTCTCTAAACCTCTTGGGAGGCCACGCATCCATCCTCTTGTCGATATGCCGACGAAGAAAAGGGGAAGAGGCCGCCCCCGCAAATATGAATCCGTAGCAAGAGCTTCTTCACAGAACGGTGCAGCTGACCCAAAGAGCTTAAAGATCGCTGAGCTTGGTGAAGCCAGTCCTCGAAGAAGGGGAAGGCCACCGGGTTCATTTAAGAAGAAACGGGGACGGCCTTCAGGTTCTGTTCAAACAAAAGGGTCAGTTGACGGGACTCCTAAAAAAAGAGGACGACCTCCGAGTTCTGCCACCAACCCAGAAGAAAATGGATTGCCACGGAAGAGGGGCAGACCTCCAGGTTCTGGAAAAAAATTACAGGTTTTATCAAGAGAAGGAGATGAAACTCCTAAAAAGAGAGGGCGACCTCCAGGATCTGGCACTAAGGTAAAGCCTGCCAAGCTGGAAACGGATGGAATTCCTAAGAAGAGGGGACGTCCTCCGGGTTCTGGAACGAAGGTAAAAGTTGTACGGCAGGAGACGGATGGGAGCCCTCGTAAGAGAGGCCGACCGCCCGGGTCAGGAAAAACAAAGACTACTGTAAAGGAGACTGAAGATGCTGATCACAGTAGCAGCAGTGCCTTGTCTGTTAGTGGCCAACCACGTAAGCGTGGCCGTCCTAGCAAGGCCAGTCTGGCTGAAGCCTCTGAAGAAGTTAAAAATAAGGTGAATGATGCATCCTCACCCAAACGGCCACGTAACTCACTTGAGGAGTCAGAGACTGAGGCAGATGTTGAAGACCAAAAGACCAGTGAGAATGATGCCTGCCCTGTGGCCACAATGGATGCACCAGTTAATATGGAGGGGGTTTGTGAGAGTTCCTTGAAGGTAGCAGGTAAATCCCCCAAAAAGAAGTAGATAATTGTGTGCAACAGAGCACAAGAATATTTTTGAATAAGTTTTTAACAGAATTCACACATTGTTTGCCTCATCCATAAAGTTGTCCTAAAAGTTATTGGTGCAGCTTATCAGTATTTTTTTTCTGTTATGCTTTTGCATGTTTTCTTTAAATATTTTGAAGTTTTATGGTACACAATGTCATTTTAATCTCAGTTTAAACAGTCATTTGCTAATTCAGTATTCAGTCCCATTCTAACCAACTAGAGGCATGGGCACCTGCCTACTTGCTTAACGGCTGTCTGCAAAACTAACTTGCAGTCTTCCATAAACAAGTTAAGAATTTTTAAATGATACAGTCCTGTAGTGTAAGCAGAAACTAATTCAAGGCTTGAGATGCTAATTATTCGACCTCGTCAACAACTCAATCAAATGGAGCTGGAAATACTATACAGTATATTAAATGAGGTAGCATCAGTTCTTAGGAAAGCCAAGCATTTGCACGAACATGACTCTAGACATGTAAGGAGGATTATTGTTAGGAGAGGAAAGGCAGCCGGACCTAGGGATTCATTGTAGTGCTTGACTGATATGACACTGACCCCCAAACTTTAAAGTTCATGCAGTTTAAAAGCTTGTAAGTGAATGTTTGTCAGCCTCTATACATTTTGAACCAGCCAGTCAAAATACGCCTACACAGATGGTGCTAAAATGGGATGTGTAAGCGAAATGGTGTTTGCAGGAGCAATCAAACATTGAACGTGAAGCTTGGTTTTGCTGATATTACCCAGTGTCCAGATTCTACTGTCTGCCACTGTTGGTGATTAAGCAAGCGGAAAAAATTCCCAAGTTGTTATTATTTTTAGCCATAGTAGACTGTGGTCTTCAGCATGCCTTCGGTATTTTTGAGGGCTTAATTAGCTGCAGCTAGGTATTTAAAAATATCAGGACAGGCTGTGGATGGTCCTTGACCAAGTCTGCAGATTTGTTTGAGATGTGGCTGCACCAAAATTGCACATGCATCAAATAAGAAGTGATTTAAAAAAACTGTTTCATGTTTCATTACCATACAACAAGAAAATCGGATTTGACTACAATTTAATTGTTTTGGCTAGTGATTGTTGCATTGTAGCCACGGTCACACCTTCAACTTTGCGTTGACGGCTGGAGCTGATTTCTTTTTAACGCAAATGATTGTTTTGTCCTGTTTACAATTTAATCATGACTTATCAATTTAAATATTGATAATTTGCCATTTAGCAATTTATACCCCCAGCTTTCTAAAAGACTTTTAACGTTCAGAAATTTAATTGGGCGTCCAATCAAGCATACACACAGTTTTCTGTTAGGAGGATTTTGGCTGTCTTGCTGGCCCGCCTCAGTTGTAAAATTGACACCCATAAAAACTGAAAGTACAAATGTAACACATACCATGGCAGTACAATTTATAGAAGAGTTTGGTTGAGTGATATTGTGTAAAATCCTGGATATTGCACTGCTAAAGGCAGTGTTTCCTACCACATAGATCATGTTTTGTCTCCAAAGTACCTGCCCTGAAGGACATCTCAGTAAAACAGTTGTGCGGTTGGGCAAATTTAAGGGTTGATGTAAAATTATGCCTGCAAGACTGATTTGCACCGGATGTTTGTGATGCAAAACTGCTCTGATTTTGCTTCACTGATTTAAACTTGGTGTGACCGTGGCTTTAAAATTTTAGCCTGTGTTGAAATTAATGTATATAATAAATAACATCTGCATACAACTGTAATTGCCACGTTGATTCTTTCCTTTTATATGGCTTATGTGATCTCGGTTCAAAGGTTTTCTTCTTAATGTTATAAATGATTCTTAACTGAAACACGGAGGAAAATGTAGTTTGAGTCATAAGCATTTGCTACCAAAACGTATTTACGTACAAATAGGACAAAGTACTGTACAAAACCTTAAATGTTCACAAAAATGAACTGGGTTTTACTTGCACCTTCCTGAGCCTTCTCGATGTGCTAAGTTGTTTGATTTCCCCATGCCCCCATTATGTAACATGTACAGTTGCAATGAATCTTATAGTTGCTTGCTTACACTCACTAGTGTGTAATGCTGATTTAATTATTCGTTAATATTTTTCTAAGTATTGTATCGTTGCATTAATTGCCCATTGTAACTATTGTGACGAAAATTAAAATGTGTTCCATTTCATGGTTGTGTGAATACTTGCATTGTGCATGATTTATTCACTCATGCTGTTAAATATTGTAGCCATGACGAAACAAAAAGCTGTGGCCATTAAAATTCCCGAGAGTTTGTAATGTTTTGACACGTGTTGAGTGCAAAGAACTTAAATAGGATAGGTTATTACTGCTAACTATGTGAATAGAAACCTTTAGAGCCTGTAAAACTAGTCACTAATGTTTTGATGTTCTAGTCCAATCTTATTTATGTTTCTACACAAATTCTCAATGAATTTCCAAACCGTGCTGATAATGGATAATGCTTGGATAATGATTGTACTATTGTGACTCTTTTGAAGCCAAACGTAGTCATGAAGAATACATGGTATTTCTCCATTCAGTCAATCTGTAATAATCTTTTATTGCATTTCTTATTAGTGTGTAAACCTTTCCACTCTATGTAACTGTTGAACCTATGTTTGCAATGCTCTTAGCTTTTCATTCTGTTATTTTTAAGTGAGTTTTAAACATTTGCTTTAGGGACAGTGGATGGGTTCCCAAAAGCAGCACTTCTACTACTCCTTCACATGTGAGAATTCTCTGCTGGGCCTGTCACAATATTAAAAAAAAAAAACATCTGATTGTGCTTTTAAATGTACAGAAGCTTAAATTCCCATTGGTAACACCTGGGCTCCACTTTAACCCTTCTGCATTACTCTTAGTATGCTTCACACAAAGTGAGAAATGAGCTTTTAAATTATACCATAGGATTAAACAGATGTTGAGAAGAAATAGATTGTCAAAGGGCTTAATTAGGGCTAAAATCTAAACTTTCCATTAAAAAACATTTTAAAACTTCTAATGTGGAGTAGCCTTCCTACAAGCAGCTCCAGAACTGTTGGCTCTCTTGGTAAAGTTAAAGTCAAGAAAATATGGAGTTATAGTTAATTAGCTTAGTCTCCGTAGAAGTAAATGAGAAATTCATTATTTTGTTGAAGTAACATTCACTGATATCCATCAGTATGGAGAAGATTAGTGTGATGAAAACAGGCAATGGCTCATGTAACTAAACCAGAGATGCCAATACCCACTGTTGGGGCAAAAATCTGGAATTTCAACTGCCTGGAAGAGGATGTGAGTGATTTGTCTCCATACACCTTGAAGAGTTTGTGGTGCTGGAGTATGTATGTATATCGAACAGAGTCAGATTACCTGCTCTGTGTTTTCAAGTTTTAAGAACACTTTGATACATGGTCATTTGTAAGGATTTAGTATATTAGACCAATTATAGTACATGTTAGCTTTCAATGTGGCAAGCGAATTAGCCGCGGTTCTAGTACATTTTTATCCATCTTTGCCAAGGATGCAAGTAGTTCTGGGGTTGACTGTACATGCTATTTTCCAGTCTGCAGCTTGTAATTGTGGGGTTTGTAGCTGTAGAGTTAGTACATGGTTAAAATGGCTTGTTCTTTGAAACGTCTAAGTGGTGAAAGTGTGTCACTGGAAAAAATTGTAAATAAAGTATTGTTTTCCACCCTGAAAATGACTGACAAACTTGCTTAGAGTAGATGTATTAGTATACAAGAGGTGCTTAGGTTTGTCTTCTGTTCTGCCATATTGACTTC
Organism: Ancistrus triradiatus; assembly: GCA_025084515.1. Taxonomy (NCBI): domain Eukaryota; kingdom Metazoa; phylum Chordata; class Actinopteri; order Siluriformes; family Loricariidae; genus Ancistrus; species Ancistrus triradiatus. Next base: position 20,699 of record JAJAGP010005866.1, on the reverse strand, counting down.
TTTGTTTAAATTAGAAATGAATCTGTACTTCTAATCATTAGATGCTGTTTAATGTGAGTGCTTGTACCTGATGTTTCGTTATCTTAATAAAATGCTCTGTTCAAACATGTATACTGGTATTTGACAAGTCTTTTGGAAGAGAAAGTTGTAGTTTTCAGAATACCTTAGTAACTACTGATGCTGAGCAATGCATTATAGAATACTTTTTTTTGGTAATGTTTGATAATAAATTCAGAGCCATGTTTGCAGAAAGTTTATCATAATCTTACCAATCAGATTACACAGTGTCATTGTGTAAAATAAGGTAAAACATTTGGCCTTAAGGATTAATATAGCCTAAATTAATTCTTAGTGTACACCACGTGGACCTCAGGCATGAACCTCTGACTCCCCTGTATGGAGTTTACTCCGGGTCTTGGTTTTCATCCCACATTCCAAAGAAATGTTAGGTTAACTGGTCACTCTGAATTGTCCCAATAAACAAACAATATACAAGATGCCCCACATGGAGTAACATCAAAGATATGCTCAAATATGCTGTGAAGCATTTTACAAAGAAGTGTGGATACAAATCCTTAAGATAGGCATACAAGACTGTTAGGTGCTACAAAAAAAGTTTGAGGCTGTGATTTCTGCCAAAGGGAGTGTTAGTAAATATTGACCAACAAGATGAACAAACTGTTACACATGCCATTGGTTTTAATGGCTTTTAATATACTACATTCAAGCAAATAAACAGCAGTGGTGCTTTTAAATTTGCAGAAATATCATAAATTTGTTTCCTATAAAGGTTTGATTCTGAGTATTAGTATAAATGTACAGTCAGTGCCATAATTATTGGTGAACATGAGCACAAGTTGAGATAAGAGCTTCTTATTCTTTCAGCTGCTAGCAGTCACCACAGCGGATTATCCTGGTCCACATATTAGATTGGCACAGGTTTTATGCCAGACGCCCCTTCCTGACATAACCCTCCCCAATTATCCAGGCTTGGCACCAGCACTGGGAGTTCCTCCAGTGCACCTGTGGTGGCTTGGCTTTGCCAAGATCAATACAAGAATATTCTGAATTAAAGTAGTTGTGGTTACTTCGTGTCATCTTATGTGCAAAGGAATAAACCAGTGGGACTCGAGGACAGGTGGTCATCACCCAAAATGTATTGATTCCTTAGAGTACTGACTTGTTAGTTAAATTGGCTTTTGTTTTTAATGATGTTTCAAAGAAACGGCATCCTGTTTACCCCTGCTTCTCCTGGTCAGGGCTGTGGGAAGGTCTGGAGTACAGGCACTGGATCTTGATTCTGTAAACCACACTTGGCCCTCAGTATGAGATGTTTCCAGCAGCTGGCTCTTACAACAGAGCCACCGGATCTCACTTTACATATCCGCTCTGTCCACTCCATGGTCTTGGGGAAGCAGGAACTTAACTGGCAGCACATGGAGCAAAACAGGGACCTACCCTTGATAGGACTTAAGTCCATCACAGGGCACATGTACACGCACGCACTGGGACGCTTTAGAGACAGCAGTTGACCTTGGAATATCTTTGGAATGAAGGCAATCCATGCAGCCACGGGGACAACATGCAAACTCCACAAAGGCAGCAGCTAGTCTGGGAATTGAAGTCAGGTCTTTGGAATCACTGTGCCAGATACCACTGCCGTTCTAAAGTTATTTCAGTCATAAGATATAAACTTGTATAGAAGCTTTAAAATTTAGAAGCAGACATGGTTCAGAAGCACAAGAGCACACTTGGCAAATACATTTTAAGCACTTTATTAGAATCAACAAGTGAAGGGCAAATTGACATGCTGTTAAAGACCAAACAAAGCAGGCAAACTGCCTGATTGCCATGACATGTTTTAATATTATGAAAATAGATAGGCTTGCATAGAATTTGCCCCTCTGCAGGTGCTGGATGATGGATCTTGCATGAAGTTCCAGGGGAAGCATAGTATGGTACAGCTTTGGAATTTTTAATAGGTGCAGAAGAGATAATAATGTTAATAATGCCCGAAACGTAGCTCAGCAACAAGTACAGATATCTACATATTTGATGACCATAGGAAACTTTTTTCTAATCTTAGAGACAAAGATAATGACTTAAAAATAATGATAATCCTCAAGTATTCACAAGCCCGACCTATTATCTGTCATTTCCATGTAAATTGATGATGATAGACAGAACCAACAATCCTGTATTTATCATTTTTTTTTCACAAACATTTTTTTCCAATACTTCTTTTGGCATAGTTCACTAATATCGGGGCTACATTCAGAATTATCTTTCTGATTAAGAAACATATCTCTCTTATCTACAGCCACCTTGCATTAAAAATGTTACTCTGCGACACACTGGGAATACTATCACCTCCAAAAAATGAAGGTCAAACATGCAGAAGAACCACACATAAAATACCAGTGATATCATGCAAAAAACAAGTTTATACTTCCTTTATGGGTTCTAATGTCTTTGTAATGTATCCGATCTTAACTACTAAGCAGGGTTTAAAACCCAAAACAACAGTGGTCACACTGCCTTTATTCATTTATATATATGTCTAAAAAATGACGACTGTCACACTGGCTCATATATACACGCATGTAACATACCGCTACTAGTCCTTACCATATCAGATTTTTTTTTTTTCTCATTTCTGACATAATCTTAATAAAAAGAATATCGATGGTCACTGATTTACACTTTAGGACAATGATTTTTAAAAAAATGCATTGTAAACGCGTCTGCGGTGATGTGTTTAGTCCTTAAGAGAGAAAGAGAGAGAGAGACAGAGAAAACACGGGTACAAAAAGCCATAAAATTATTAATCTCTGGAAGCATGGAAGAGGCACTGCACATACTGCTACACACGTGCTGTAGCTCGGGAAATGCGTTGGTTTGGCGGAAGCACTGAGGTATGAGGTGTGGTGGAAGTCACACAAATCATTTTGCTCAACTGGCACAATATGTCATGTCCTTGAACACAGATGCCACGTCAGTGGTAGAAGTACACTGGTGGAAAAAAGAGCAGTAAAGGATTAGTGGATCAGTGTTGGTTCCTGTGGTAGTGACCAGAAAGTTGTGAGTGAAAGGTGGAGACAGTATTTCCAAAAATGTCAATAATGTGTAGTGTTGAAGGCATTAACTCACTGAATGCAATGCCAACCAGGAGAACCCCAATAAGACCCATGATGATCATCATCTAAAAAGGAAAGCAGATAATTATATTTATACTTTCATATTTACACAGATCTACATACATACAGTCTTATAGCTCTTTTTGTGTCTTGTTTTAACTGCGCTTTGTCCTGGTCAGGTTGTGTGGTGCCTGAGCCTATCCCTGATTCACAGGGCACAGGTTATTGGTACAGAATACAGAATACCAGTCTAATAGTCACTGTTGTAGTGCTGGGGGATAAGGCCCTGTTTAGCCTTCACTCCCTCAGGCATGGTCAATACAGAATGCAACACTGGGACTCAAAGCCAGGTGCACTGGCTTTGAGTGCACCACCCAAGCACCACAGTGTTCTCTTTTAACTGGCTCTGAGGCCAATCTGGCAATTTATTGGGTACAATCAGAGTTACATGCTTGACAGTACACCAATCCAATGCAGGGTTACATAACTGCACCGCCAACCCTTTATGTTGCAATCCCAGCCTGGGGTTTGAAAAATCATCCTCAGGAACTGCTGTTTCCAGCAGCTGGCTCTTACCTTTGAGCCGAGGAGCTGCTGTTTGAAAAGGTTGGTTTTTAAAATTAAAAGAGAGCTTAGCATCTGCAAGGAAGAAGCATAAATATATTTCTGCAAAACAAATTAAATATTGTGTTTTGTGATGTATCTGAAGCTAATTGATTTGCTAATCCTTATTCAACATTTGCAGAAATACATTTGTCATAGTAAGGTTGTTTAACTTGTTTTGCATTTAGAAAACCAACAAAACATGACAGAAGTGGCACCCGGTGTGTTCTTCTGCTGCTGTAGCCCACCTAATGTGCTGTGCATTTAGAGATGCTCTCCTGCACACCATTTTTGTAACGAGGGGTTATTTGGGTTACCATTGCCTTTATATCAGCCCAAATCAGTCTGCCCATTCTCCTCTGACCTCTGGCATCATCAAAGCATTTTCACCCAGAGAACTGCCACTCACTCATGTACGTACATGTACAGTTTCTATCCATTTATGCAAATTTGATAAATAGTCCGTGATTGATAATTGTTTCTGTGACACGAAGGCAGTGAAGTCCAGTCTGCGATGAATAACAGACAGGGGATGTACATCATGTAGAATTTCATTGCTGGCAAAATATTTGTCACATTTTTCAGGAATGGCGAGGGCGAGAGCCGAGTTTGGCAGCTTTGAGGTAAAGTGCAGGGATTGAAATCTGTCCTGCCAAGAGATGAGGTTGGTGAGATAACAGGGGGCGAGATAACAAGGTTATACTATGTATATAAATATAACCAACCATGTTTGTAGAAAGATACATCCTTTGGTCGTGGATGTTAATTTGTTTCAGGAGGGTCAAAGAGTGGTTCAGGGAAGTATGCGAACGCATGCATGAGAGAGGTCTCGAAATAAGCTGTAAGGAATGCAACACCTGACAGGGGCTAGAGCGTTGCACTTAAAGTACTCTGGCCCGCAGGCGTCGCCAATCACACAGATGCGCGCAAAGTCTTGTCCACACACATTCCCAAAGAGTCTCAATGGGGTTCAGGTCTGAACTCTGTGGTGGCCAATCCATGTCTGAAAATTATGTCTCATGCTCCCTGAACCACTCTTTCACAATCTCTCCCTTCTGAAACCAATTAACATCTTTTCCACCACCACAGGATTTCATCATGGTTATTTAACAAATGAGAAGCTCCTCACTGCATCAGTTAGGGGTAAATAACTTGTTGCCAGCTGAAACATAATCACCAATGCAGTCATTATCTGATGGGAAGCTCTTTTTTTAACTATTTAAGTATTTGCTTAGTTAAATCTAGGTGGTGACCTTTTTTTTGGACAGGCATATATGGTCACCACCTAGATTTAACTAAGCAAATACTTAAATAGTTAAAAACAGAGCTTCCCATCAGATAAAAACCTATACATCTATATATATACAGCTGATGGCTGATATTTAATGCTAGATATTCCTGATAATTAACTGATAAAACTAATAACAATAAACTGCTGAAATTTCATATAAAAAAAGTTTTATACAACACAACACGTTAACTACAACATTTATTAAAATAAAATGAAATGAAAATGGTTAAATGCTTGCAAAAAAAACAGCATCTGGCAGCATCTCTTTGTTTTCTTCCCAGTTCCAGTTAAAAGCAGTAAGTTGTAATGCTGGAAACAAAGTTTTCATCTTCTCATAAATGGTGCCACCCTCACTGAATCTCAGCATCTCTTTGTTTTTAGTCACTCAGCTGTCCCAGTTTACGAGCTGCAAATTCTAATGCACACTATTTTTATATATCGGCCTTATAAGTGCAGTTATAGGCCGATGCCGATTGCTTCAAAATTACTTCAATATCACTAATATAAATTGCATATAGTTTAAACTAACAACAAAAACCCACTACTGAATGTATTACAAGAACAACAAATCAATATTAAAATACAAACATTATCTTTACTTATTATATATTAGATTTGTATCAAGAAAAGTGTTCATTACTATTGGTTTTGCTGTTGTTGAAGTCACATCACAAATTGCAGCTGGACTTTAATCCAGCTGAACTGTAGTCCAGATTGTGAGTAGGACCCCCCCCCTTACCCTGCCTTTATCCAGGGCAGTGATTGAATGAGGGCTTGGTCAGCCATCTGGGCATGCAGGGGGGATGTGAATAAGTGATGAGGAGAGAAAAAGAGGGCGGGGTGTATATTTATCCTGGGCTATACACTGACAGAGCTGGACGAAGGGATCAAAATGTAATACAGAAAGTGAGGCTGATTGTTTGGAGCAGAGCCAGCTAGATCATCGGTGCCCACACAAGATGGCCGCGGAGTTTATGTGAATTCGAAATTGCTCAGTCACAGGGAAGTTGCGTAGATATTAGCATAAACATTCATATGATGAGACTATCTTGAAATGAGCACGTAGTCAGCAATGCCTTGTATAGCAGCTCCAGCAGCAAATCTTCAATGCTGTTAATAAATTTGATGACGCAGGCAGGAGGGCAAGAGGGATTGCAGGTGTCCACAGAAAGGCGCCGGAAAGGATTGAACATCAATATCCTATGAACTAGTTTTCCCAGCTTCCTTTAATTCTTCATTTGACTCAGTAGCTCAGTTTTTTTGGAGCTTGTTTATTTGAATATTCAACATTTGTTCATACTGTACCATTATGAAGATATACTGTGCCACAAGTGTCACTTTAAATGGCATTTCTTGTTACTCCCTAGTAAATGTTTCTTGTTATATATAAGTACATGAGGAAAAATTCAACAGTGAGTTAATTTTTTTTTAAGCTTTACATTTTTTGATTGTTTGTGTGTGTGTGTGTATTTCCCCATTTTTCTACCCGATATGGTTTTGCCCAATTCCCCTGTTGATATTCCATAACCCAGCAAGTGCCTTAATGCATCCTGTGGTGCATAAGGATGGAATTAAAATACAATGTTATAACAGAAACGTCGACTATAATGACTTCTGACTATATTTTACAGATCGTACCTTCATATTCTTCCACCAGTACTTATTCTTTAGTTTGGCAGCACTGCTCTCAAACTGTGAAGCTCCAGCCTGCAGCGCATCAGCACGGTCATCCAGCTCCGACAGCTTCTGGTCCCTCTCCAGAACTTTATCAACATTCACTCGCATGATATCCACCACCTAGAGGGTTCATTGAAGGCAGGCTTAATTCTTATGCAAATGTCATTTGATCACTGGATAAGCTCTAATGTTTGTTATGAGTTTTTACTTCATTAAAATTAATATAATAATAAGGAAACAACTTTCCCCACTGATTTTCTTAGAGTTCATGACATTATATAACAACATAACAAATGATGGTTTATTCATTATATCATAGTAGCAAATACTCAAATTATTTATCTGGTACATGTATTTTGGTATTTATTTATTTATTTATTTATTTATTTATTTATTTATTTATTATTTATTATTATTATTATTATTAAAAATAATAATAATAATAATAAATATGTTGAACGTATGTCAATTGTATGACCAATGTATGATCAGATTTTATCCCTCAGTGTTGGATTGAGGGCTTGGAAGCATTCTTTTTTTAAATTGCTGAATTGAAATGATGTGCTCATTAACCAATATTTAAACCATATTATTATTTAAATTTAAAATAATATTCTATATTGCAGACATTCAGAGTATACATAATGTCTCTAAAAATCATAATAACGATTTGTATTACATTTGCACTACTCTTATGATCTTATTTTAGTTGTCTGTAGTTAAACCCTCAGAATAATAATGATTTATTCATTTCAACTTTTAAAAATGCATTCTTTACATTAGTTTATAAGGATCACTGAATGAGATTTGTATATCACTCTTGGTGAATGAAATGATTTGTAAACATCTTGCAATATAGAAGAATTTGCTTACTGTACAATCCACGCACCACATTTAGCACTGCAGCTGCTTGTACCACATTTGAAACTGCTTTATCAATGTCATATCAAATTCTTTCACAAAAGCTTCATTTGGTTCTCAGAACTCTGTAGTCTCTTTTGCAGTATCTATTTCCACCTCAGCATTAATCTTTTCATAGTAAGTCTTTACTGATTATTCAGCCATATATCCAATTAATGGAGGAATTAACTTAATTAAGATTATTTCACCAGTCAAAACACACCATGCATTTGAGTCTACCTTTCAAACATTTAAAGAAGAAAGTTCTACAGCCTTATCATCTCCACCACTAGGGGCAGTGTGGTCTTGGAGTTGTTCCATTGTAACTCTGGTAAAATATGAACCTGACTAGGAAAATTGCAATGGAATTTTCACATAGGCCAGAATTCATAGGTTTCAGACATTTTGTATACACAGGTATATAAAATGTGTCTCTCTTGTGACTTTGTAACGGTGGTGATATATAGTCAAGAATGTCTAGATTACATTACATACAGTTATTAACAAGAAATATTTTTACCTCAGGCAGTCCTATATTTTTAAGGAAAGGTGATGGAATGCATTTACATTTATATTCTGGTATACCAGCTTGAGAAGATCTGACTTCTGAGTAATGGAATGCGGCATTATACAAAAGGTTGTGATTTTGAACTTGCACGTAACCTTTTCAGATGTCACATTATCATTCTTTCTGTGCTCCATTCCCCTGAGTTAGGGAGAAGAACACAAGCTCAAAAACAAGCATTATATTCTAAGTCTTTCTACCTGCGTTTTGGAGTATTTGCTGGAAGGTAGTTTAATTAATGTCGAACAACCAGGACAGAATGGTTATTGCTAGCCACTATACAGTGGTACAACAGACAGACAAAACATGTTTTTCAACAAATTGTTTGAGCATAGAGGTTTGGAGGATGACATGTTAAATCTTTAGGTAGGTCTTTCAAGTGCTACTATTATTGCTGACAACACAGCGGAGTAGATGAAAGACTATGTAGTTGATGTGGTAGCCTAGCGGTTAACGTGCTGGACTATGGACCAAAAGGTCCAGGGTTCAAATCCCACCTCTGCCAAGCTGCCACTGTTGGGTCTGTGAGCAAGGCCCTTAACCCACAATTGCTTGGATTGTATCAATTGTAAGCCCCTCTCATAAGGGGGTCTGCTAAATTACATAAATGTTAATGATAGCTGAGGAACAGTTTGTGTGTACCTCCCTTAAGGTGAGTTTGGCTTTGAAGAGCAAATCCAACATATTGGAATGTCCAGAACTTTATCAATGATCAGCAGTAGTAGAAGCGACCCAGTGACGAGCTTAGTAATGGGTACATTAAACTGCTATTTTTACAAGGTTGGAGAGCAGATATTTGCTCTTAAATGTTCAGCAAAATCATGCATAAAACTTGAAAATAAACTCAACAAACAGGGAACAGTTCCTGGGGGATGTGACTGAAATGAAAATTCCACCCAGCATGTTTTCATGTCAACTAAGCAATTAACCGTCTCTCTAAGTGTAGAGTCAAGAAAACTAGCCCTCCTCATTGCACCAGTTTATATCCACCGATCTAACAACAATCTGTATGCTGTGCAATGAACATACCTCCAGCTGAATCTCATCAACAACTATCTATCAACAACTTCAATGACAAACTCTAAGTCTCAATGTATCTGGCTGATCCTACGTCTGTCTTAGTCAAACTTCCACAGGTCACATAAAGACAGCAGTAGAAACTGCTGAAACATCGGTGAGAGTTGTTGGCTTATCCCCTTGTTGATCTGTTCCTCATGAATGACACCAAGGTTTACCTTTATTGTGAAAATTCTCACTCAACCTATGCCACAAATCACAAATGCTGCCATCTCTTATTCTTAGTGTTATTTCCATTTGAATCTGTCGTAAGCCTTGCTCTGCAATCTCTGAACAACAGACTTAATGACACAACCAACTCGAATGACTAGTGAAACCTTGGCATGTTCTCCAGACAAGCTGAACTGGCTGATGACACATCACTGACATCATTCCCCTCACCAAGCCAAGGACATCAAGGGAACAAACCAATAAAGCTTCTCTATCTACCTTCAGCAATGCTTTGTTGTCTGATCATAATTAGAGAATATCATCTGCTGATGTCCAAGACAATATTATTGTGTTAGCAATTAATCTGTGCTACCACTTCCAGTTGTTGATTTCATGTACATTTCCAATTTTATAATTTCTGGAATTTATGAGTTACTTTTAATTTTTTTATTATTCTACAGTTCTACAGACTAACAAAGGATTCTGTGAATTTGTGCAAGTATAGTTTTTTTCAGACATTAAGAAGTTAATATTGTTTCTTATCTCAATGATTGAATCAAATTATTTTGTCCATTTGACTGGTGCGGCAATTAATAGAATTGCTGTAATCATTAAAAATGATATAGTAATATAGTGATATAGATTTTAATGAACAGCAATTAACCCATCCTTCCTACATTCTGTTTTTACTGGTAGGAGGCAATAAAACCCATATCAAAAAGTTCTTAAATAAATTGGTACCATCCGTGGAAGGACTAATACACTATAGACACTACACTTATAATCATTCATTCATTTTCTATTCCTTTAAGGAGGCAATAGCCAGGGTGCCAGTGAAGGCAGGGCAAATGCGATGGACTTAAAAAAAAAGTCAAACCTACCTCATCCACTTGGGCCTGTGTCTGTTGTAGGCGGCGGTTGCTGCTGAGGTTTGGGGGTGCGGATGGTGTCCCTCCCTCTCCCTCTGGGGCTCCTGAACCAGCAGCATCTGGGGCCGGGGCAGACCTGACAAGAGGGCATTTTGCATGACAAGAACCAAACATTAGTACATGCTTACCTACACAAATGACTCTGTCTCCAATGACATCACAAGAAATCTGACTCAAAATGCAACTGGGTTTGTCAGTACATCAAAGATCTAAGTGCATATCCTGCCTTCAGGTCACTGGTTTGACATTATGTTCGAGTTTTGTATTAATAGCCAGGTGAAGAATTTAAAAAATGCTCTGCACTGCGTCACCTTTGCTTTGCTCTGCAAAAGAGGCAGTTTTACACTACATCTAAAACTTGGTATTACAACCAGCTGCGTGCCGTTCCAACCTTAATGTAGTCCAGAATCAGACATACTGTGTGAATAGCCTGATAAATTACTGTGTTTGCTGCCCTGATAAATACATTTACGCAGCCATATTTAGCATCGTCAACATACTTAGGGAGGCTAATGCGGACCGGGGACAATCAACAAAAAGCAATGAACTGTAGGATGTAGTATCCTATCATCCCACTTCAGCAAACAATATCAGACATGTCAGATTATATATTAATCTATCAAATGCATCATTTCTTCGTTTCGTTTGGATTGGACATTTATTGCATTAATGATGAACTTCACTCAGTAATGCGCAGTGAGTAAAATACCGCAAAAAGTGATTTCTTCAACCCCCCTTTTCCTTATAAGAAATGTTCTATCACTACTATCTGTCGAGGACCAAAAGCACGTCGATTTCGGTCGAAGACCAAGATAATGTTTTGTAGAATAGTGGAAAATTTTAGATAAATTAAAAACAGTAAATAGATCATTTGATACAAATTGAGCTCAGGCATTATTGGTAATAATAGTACATGTTATGTTAAAGCAGTATAAAATTGTGTATACTTACATATCAACGGGATGTGCGGATGAGTTGACAGACTCGGAAGTCGTGATAGACCGCTGTGTGTGTATGGGTGTGTGTGTGTGTGTGTGTATGTGTGTGCAGGGGTGTGGGGGAGAGTGAGAGAGAGCGAGAGGGAGGGGAGATGAGCTCTGAGAGTAATATTTCTTAGAACTGATTAAGAATCTAAACATACAATTTACCCATAAAAAGGAACGACATTGAACGGTTATAGCCTACTATTTAAAATGAATCGGTGTATATGACGGTTAATGTACAACCGCGAATGTCTGAATGCGTCACTAGAAAAAAATGATACTGCAGAAAGAGCTAACGTCTCTCAGAGACGCCTTTCTGACTATAAACTTTTCTTTTCTTAGCAACGCTAATGAAAATGTTATTCCAATAATACATATTATCATGGTGATGGAGGGTGAAGTAGCCTACATTGTATGAACAGGAATATAACCGCAGGGGTGTTTTCGCGGGGGGAATAAGGACGACGGTTTCTTTAAATCTCTCTCTCTCTCTCTCTCTCTCTCTCTCTCTCTCTCTCTCTTCTGTACTCAGAGATTCACGGGACAGCACTGCGCAAAAACTGCAGGACTCGCCGGAGTCACCGGACCCAGAGCGGAACGTCCTTACAAACAAATCGTGTTCAAACCAGATCTATGTCGCATTAAGTAAACTGGGGTTGGTCAACATCATCCCCAGTGTGGCTGCGGTTTTCCATTCTGATCAGCATCAGCTGTTTGAAGCTCAAGTAGCTCCTTCTTGGTTGGAATTAAGTCCTGCGTCCACACCATCCATTCAGGATGTAGTTTATCCATAGGAAATAAGGGGGAGGGAACAACTGTGGTGGTGCAGCCGAGATTTATTCACAACTTCAGGGTTCATTTCCTATATGGGTGTGCTCTTCCATTTCCAAAAAACATGTCTATTGAATTGGATACTTCAAATACACCAAAGGGAATGTATGATGTCCTGTGATAGTTTGGTCTAGAGTCGAGAGTGGTTTGCAGTGTATTGTGTTGCACTGTACTCTTGTGTTCTACCCTAAATAGCCAAATATTTGTTCTTATGCACTGAAAATGACATCCAAAAACATGGGATTATGTATGAAGTTTGCCTCTCTCTTCTGAGAAGGCTTTTCTGTAGATTGTGAAGACCTGACTCACTGTCTGCATCTAAATTAATTTCAAATGGAGTTAAGGTCAGGGCTCTGTACAAAAAGTTGATGTACTGACTTGTTAGGGAGGTGGAAACCTATGAAAATGTTACATTGAGAGTCACTTGTTTTGCTACCACTGTTTGTCTACGGAGATTTCATACATGTCTGCTTCATATATTGAACCTGCTAGCAGGGATCAGTAATTAGAAGGGGTGTCTTCATACATTTGACTATGTAGTGTGTTTGATTTTCTGTGCAGTGTTTCCGGTATAGGCTGCAAACTCACTGTCACCCATGAAGTAACTGAAAATGACAGAATGGATAATATGCATGCTGATGTGATAAGGTGTTTCTGAAAATGTAGTTAACTTTGAAGGTAATACATAGCATTACATACCATTATTTGAAAAATGTAATTTACTAATACATGATCACTCTAGTGCTAGTACTATTATTGCTACTAATATTATATATAGCACTAGGGTGGCCAGACAGGGGGATCATCTCTCAGCACTGCAACAGCAACCTCTATCCAGCCCTGCAATGGATTGGTAGTCTATTCAGGTTCACTTCCATTCCGTGAATTCCAGTCTGTCTAAGATAAACTGGATTAAAAGAGAACAAATAAAATTAATAAGATTAAAAAATAATTACTATTAATAAACTAATAACTTCAAATGTCAGTGTCCTAGGTTTTGGTTCCAAAAAATCTTCTCCAGAAGGTTATTTGGCCAGCCAGTATCCAACCTCAGCAAAACATTAAGTTTAATCAGGAAAATGTTCAGTTGCTGTAGAATCAGCTCAGGCACCCAGTCAAGAAAAAGCCCATTTAGGCAACGAGCTAACATTGGCAACCAAGACAAAAACCTCAATTTTCTGGATCAAACCTTGTTCATCACAAACCCAGAAATTTCTGGATGAGGGATTCAGTGCCATTTCTGGAGCAACACATGCTACAGGAGTAAGCATGCCCTGGATGGGACAACATTCAATATCAGGGTCAACAGAGGTTGATGTTGCAGCACCTGGTGATGATTTCACCTCCTGGCCTCAAGCACAGACCAGTCTTGTCTGTATGTGATGCCCAACCTGGTTTGTTTTTTAGTTAATTATATATTTAAGTTCCAAAGTCTAAAATGGGTCCAAAGATGGTGACTTTATATTACAAAAATGTAGGTACTGCGAGCATAATGCATACACAAGGTTCATTCCATTTCTCAAAAACAGTCCAAGTCTTTATTCATCTATTGCAACATATAGCTATATATGTATTTACAGTAATGATTTACACACACACACACACACAATATATATATATATATATATATATATATATATATGGGGTAAGGGAGGGAGGGGGTTGGAGGGGGGGGAAGAGGCCGGGGAAACGAGAGGGGAGAAGTAAAGGCAAAGGATGTACAGGGTAATTGAGGAAAGGGTGAAGGGGCGGGGCGGATGGGGAGTGGGGACTAACGGCAGAGGATGGAGGGTGCGGCAATGGTAAAGGAGAGGGAAGTGAGCGGGGGGCGGAGGTTCTCTCCCCCCTCCATTGCATACACAAGGTTGCATTCCATTTTTCTCAAAAACAGTCCAAGTCTTTTTATTCATCTATTGCAACATAATAGCTATTATATGTATTTACAGTAATGATTTACAACCACACACACACACACACAATATATATTATATCTATATATATATATATATATATATATATATATATATAATATATATATATATATATATATATATATATATATATATATATATATACAGTGGGGAAAAAAAGCATTTAGTCAGTCACTGATTGGTGCAAGTTCTCCCGACTTAAGAAAGATGAGAGAGGTTCTGTAATTTGCATCATATGTACACTTCAAAACTTATGAGAGACAAAATGAGAAAAAAAAAATCCAGGAAATCACATTGTATGATTTTTTATAGAATTTAATTGTAAATGTGGGTGGAAAATAAGTATTTGGTCAATAAACTTTGCTTCAACTCAATACTTTGTAACATAAACCCTTTGTTGGCAATGACAGAGGTCAAACGTTTTCCTGTAAAAGTCTTCACCAGGTTGGCACACACTGTAGCTGGTATTTTGGGCCATTCCTCCATGCAGATCTTCCTCTAGAGGCAGTAGCAGTGATGTTTTGGGGCAACACAGACTTTCAACTCCCTCCACAAATTTTCTATGGGGTTGAGGTCTGGAGACTGGCTAGGCCACTTCAGGATCTTGAAATTCTTTTTATGGAGCCACTCCTTTGTTGCCCGAGCGGTGTGTTTGGGATCATTGTCATGCTGGAAGACCCAGCCACGTTCCATCTTCAATGCTCTGATGGAAGGAGGTTTTGGCTTAAAATCTCACGATACATGGCCCCGTTCATTCTTCCCTTAACACGGATCAGTCGTCCTGTCCCCTTTGCAGAAAAACAGCCCCAAAGCATGATGTTTCCACCCCCATGCTTCACAGTAGGTATGGTGCAACTAAGAATTCTTCTTCATCCAAACACGGCGAGCTGAGTTTTTTTACCAAAAAATTCTATTTTAGTTTCATCTGACAACATGATATTCTCACAATCCCCTTCTGGATCATCCATATGCTCTCTGGCAAACCTTAAACGGGCCTTGACATGTACTGGCTTAAGCAGGGGGACACGCCTGGTACTGCAGGATCTGAGTCCCTCTCTGTGTTACTGATAGTAGCCTTGTTACTTTGGTCCCAGCTCTCTGCAGGTCATTCATCAGGTCCCTCCGTGTAGTTCTAGGATTTTTGCTCACCGTTCTCATGATCATTTTGACCCCACAGGATGAGGTCTTGCGTGGGGCCCCAGATCAAGGGAGATTATCAATGGTCTTGTATGTCTTACAATTGCTCCCACAGTTGATTTATTCACACCAACCTGCTTGCCTAATGGTAGATTCACTCTTCCCAGCCTGGTGCAGGTCTACAATTTTCTTCCTGGTGTCCTTCGACAGCTCTTTGGTCTTGGCCATGGTTGAGTTTGGAGTCTGACTGTTTGAGGCTGTGGACAGGTGTCTTTTATACAGGTAACAAAGTCAAACAGGTGCCATTAATACAGGTAACGAGTGGAGGACAGAAGAGCTTCTTAAAGAAGTAGTTACAGGTCTGTGGGTGACCAAATACTTATTTTCCACCATGATTTCCAATTAAATAATAAAAAAAAAATCTTACAATGTGATTTCCTGGATTTTTTTTCTCATCTTGTCTCTCATAGTTGAAGTGTACCTATGATGAAAATTACAGACCTCTCATCTTTCTAAGTTGGAGAACTTGCACAATCAGTGACTGACTAAATACTTTTTCGCCCCACTATATATATATATATATACATACATACATATTTAATATTTATTTCTCATTAATGCCAAGTTTTGCAGCAATTCCACAATTTTTGTCTATATATAGTTATATTTATATATTTATATATAGACAAAATATTTGTCTATATTTTGTCTATTCCACAATTTTGTATGTATATATATATATATATATATATATATACGTGTATATATATATATATATATAATTTTTTTCTGTCTCATTAACAAAAAATAACAAACCCAGACAAAACTGTCGGATTGCTGCAAAACTTGGTATGCAGTTATGTCTCAGTCAGATATGTAAATAATTACAGATGAGCTCTGATTACACAAAGTTGCTGCCTTATAAAAAGGCTCCCAGGGGTTACTTTTGGGTGATGTGCCTCCTTTTAGAGATTATTGACTGCTAGACATGCCTCTGTGATGCACTTAAAACATTTTGCCCTTTTGACAGACTTTGAGAGAGGGCACATCATTGGACTGAGATAAGCATTCTGACCTAGCTGTTAGGAGGTGTTGGGAGCAGTGGTTCTGTGAGGGCACGCACACAGTGAACAGGCTCCGGATGGCCCAGACAGACCATCAGTAGAGAGGATTGTTTTATCCACCAACAGGCATGAGCAGCTCCCCCAGTTTCATTGTCCACTATCCAGACACCTTCACTATACACCCCTGTCTCTGCTCGAACCATTTCCAGGTGCTTAGCAGAAGAAGATAGTCGGTGACCCCTAATAGTGATACGAGGGACACTAACGGATCAGGCATATGTGCAGGACATCCTGCGACCAAATGTGTTGCCTCCCATGGCAGGGCTTCAACTGGAATTTTTCAGCAGGATAATGTGCACCCACATACAGCAAGGGTTTGCCAGGAATGTCTCTGCCAGATTGCATCCCTTGCCAGATATAATCACCAATGGAGCATGTAGGGGACCAACTGGAATGCCAGCTTCATCATCCTACGAGTGTGCAGGATCTACAGGATCAACATCTGTGGGCAAATGTGCTGCAGGATACCATATGGAAACTGATGCTTCCATGCTCAACTGTATCTCATCTTGTATCCTGACTAGAGGCAGCCCAAAAGAGTACAATACACTTATCCTTTTGCTCTAATATTGTAATCACGTACATATATCATCATTACATTTACACATATTTTCCTTCTTGCTGAGGTTTTTTTGTCAATAAATGTATCTGGGTGAGTAATTTTTTTTTAATTAAATGCTAGTTTTATATATGTGTGTGTATATATATATATATATATATATATATATATATATATATATATATATATATATATATATATATATGGCATTTACTAGATTCATGGTTAAACTATTATTACTATTAGTGTTAATAGTAACTATTATTACTAATTTAAATTATTAATTAGTGGGTTACAAAATAAAGTTTTACCACAGACAGTCATTAATAAAACACAGTCCCTTGTTTTAGAAAAAAATAAAGCACAGTCTTGAAATGAGATATACTCTAAATCAAAGCCTACACATATTATTAAGCAAAAGTCAAATTCAACTTCTACAAATGACATCAGTGACATTATTGTACAATATTTAAATACAATTCTGGATATTATACCCACATATATGATAAATGTATGACCGTCATGTAGTTCTCACCATCAATTAGTTTAGCACTGCCCTTTAAACCTCTGTTTTTGGTGTTGAAAATGTATACATGAACTCATAGCACTATAGCATGAAGCCATACTACAGACTGCAGTATGTGATTTAAATCACTACACACACAAACTGTGTTGCAACATAAATTCAACCACACAATGACTGACCTCATTGTGCTCTGGTCTCTGTTCAAAGTGCTCAAGTTTTTAGAAGTCCCAAGATATTTTAGATGAGCTTGAGAAAAGAAAGCAATGAGCTGTACAAATGTTTAGGGATTATTTTCTCTTAAAATACACAATGGTTCCTTATATGCATTGTTTCTTAGCTCTAAATGTTATAATATAGACCTGGTATTATAGCTATATTTTCTTCCAAGTTCTGCATATGTTTCTTATAATATTATTAAAGTTAATTTATGCAAAAGTGTTTATTAAAAAACTCTGCAAAACCAATTCTGGAAAAATTAAAGAGATAATCGTAATAGTCATTTGTTAAAATATCTCACGTATTGAACATTTCGTATGCTCGGATTGCTAAGAGAAAACAACCATCTTCGCCACTAGGGGGCACAAGTGGCCTTTGTGAAATCATAGTACAGCTTGTCTATCGAGCTTTTAAAAGGCTGTCTCAGTGACATTATGATTAAAATGATTAGTCACCCACAAAATGTGAGGCGCCTTTCTATATAATTGGGGTCTGACAAAAATAGGCTGTTATGACTTTTTCCAGGTTAGGTGCGCAGCAGAAGGGTTGTTCAGAGTGTCAAAGTATGGTTCGGTGCTTCCAGAATCTGAGAGAAGACTCGTCTTCTTCCTCTCTCTCTCTGTGTCTTCTCCATCTTCTATAGTGGTAGAAATTAGAAGTGGGGATTTTCTGGAAACAAGTGATGAAAAGGAAATTTTAGAGAAATTGCCACCATATGTAACCATATTTCCTAATTGACTCTTTACTAAATGACGTCAACCAATGACGTCATTATGTCTGAGTCAAGAAGGAGGTGAACTCAAGAGAGCTCCAAGAATTGATGCTGTAGCATAAATTAGAAAGCGCATCGTTTAGCATGGACTTGCATGTCTGGGTGATGTAGGTAGTTCTGCATTGTAGGATTTTCAATAAAACAGTTCAGTATCTCTCAAACTACCACAAAATGTCTTATTGTTCATGAAACTTTTGATTACTGAGGTGAATAATTGAGTGACAACTGCTGTCTTTACTGACCCTGCATTTGTTGTTTCAACAGTTTCAACCGAATGGGTGCCATTTCTGTTCAAAGGACATTACATGTGTAGATAATTAATATAATTAACTGTATAACAGGTTTATTATTAAGCAAAATGCACTGCACAGTGATTCAGTTGCAAATTTAAGGTATAGAATTTAAAACAGTAATTACCTAGTAAACCACCTAGAACTACCTAGAAAAATAGCATTTTTTAGCTGTCCCTGGTCTCTAACATTACACCTTACAATGAAATATAATGATTAAAATTTTGCATTGTTGTGTCACTCATTATCCCATCTATGCCTTATTTTTCCCCCTAAATGTCCATAATATTTTACTTTAAAATACATATTTTAGTCATGTTTCAAGTTTTCCGTCAGTGTTGTTATTGTAACATATTCCCACTTCTGAAAATTGTGGAACATAGCACAAGTCACACATATTCAATAGGAAAGTGTATCATCTGTATCTTCAGAATACTATGAGAAGAACAAAAGTTTTATTTCTTATATTACTCTTTTTTATTTTTAAGGTACAAGCAAATGGCACCCATTTAGCAGAATTACTCTTATACCATAGGCAAATAACAGAGTATATCCATAACCTTGGCAATATGCAGTTGTGTACCTGTCTCCACTCTGTGTAATGAGCCTCTTACAGGTCTCCATTTGCACATCCAGGCCTCTCTTCATGCTGCACATCTCCATGTATTCATGCAGGTGCCTGTTCATATCTGACTTAGCTGTGGCCAACTCCAGCTACACACACAGTGCAAAGTAACATGAATAGTGAAAGTAAAAGTTGATGCAACTTTGACGCCTGGTCAGGGTCCATAGTATTCTGGAGCATATCCTGGAATTCACTGGGTGCAGTGAGTTTTTCCTGTATTTATATCTGTGATTCCTGGTTCTAGGTTAAACCATAATATAAATAGACTTTATCCAATTTAGTCCACATTAAAAACGACATATTATTGCTTTAGTCTGTTCTTGTTCCAGTCTCAAAATAAAGCAGGCATGTGAAAAGGTAAAATGTATGGCACAAACTGAAATCTCTTACCTCAATCTGGTCTATGGTCTCTTGGTATTCCTTCTCACGAGACTTGAACAGTGACTCTGTGTCCTTTATCACCTTTTCTATGGACTCATCCTGTCATGTGTAAAAACAGACTGGACTGTATTGGGTTTAGCCGACATAATAAATCAATGTAAAACCACTAGTAAGCTAAAATGTTCTATTTTAAGTCTGGCTATGGTGAGCCAGTGTAGCTCAGACAGAACTATTTGGCTGTGCTTTCTTTTTTAAATAAAAATCCATTGGTCGCTGAAAAGAATGACAGGCTATGTAATTATTGACCTTTATATTTAGCTCAGTATTTACCCTAGCCACTGGGGAGCGGACATGACATGGGACTGTGGTAGCCTAGTGGTTAAGGAACTGGACTATTTCCTTAACCTTCTGGTCCAGGGTTCAAATCCCACCTCAGCCAAGCTGCCGCTGTTGGGTCCTTGAGCAAGGCTTAACCCACAATTGCTTGGATTGCAAGACTATATAAGTTGTAAGTCGCTCTGGATGAGAGCGTCTGCTAAATGCTGTAAATATAAATGACAGTGTACTCTTAGTGCTGGTCCCAAGCCCGGATAAATGAGGAGGGTTGCATCAGGAAGGGTGCAAAACCTGTGCCAAGTCAAATATGCAGATCATAATTCTGGAACATCCACTGTGGCAACCCCTAATGGAAGCTGCCGAAAGGAGAGGATATTTGGCTCAGTTTTTGACACTATATGTCATTGAAGGAACAGATACGGTTAAATGAAACTGAACTGGGCAGTCTGATAAACTGGCCATTAGAGTTTTTAGTACAGTGGAACACCTGCTGGAGGATCTGTTATTATGCCTCCGTTCATTAAGGAATGACTAATTTAAATTGTATACATGATTGCTATTTGTATTGTGGGGGTACACCTGCTCTTCTCCATGCATCACACAGATTTTTCCCACAAGCTACACTGACACTCGCAAGTCTCTGCCGAGACGGAAACACA
>JAJAGP010005865.1:0-27967 GCA_025084515.1 Ancistrus triradiatus | reverse complement strand
CCGGAAGAGGCTGGCAGCAGTCGAGCGGCTGGCGAGCGGAAACGGCGGCCTGAAGCTGGTGAGCGGGGAAGCCAAGCGGAAGCCGGCGAGCAGAGTCGCGGAGGGAAGACTGCCGAGCGCAGGTGCCGGCTGGACGCCGGCGAGCGAGGGTGCCGGCTGGACGCCGGCGAGCGAGGGTAGGCTGGCGAGCGGGGTCACCGACGGGAGGCTGGCGATCGGAGTCGCGGAGGGTAGGCTGGACGGAGGCGGTGAGGTCCGCGGCGGCGAGAGGCGGCAGCGGCTTTCAGAGGCGCAGGGCGAGCCCGTTGAGCGAGCGGATAAGCGCGTCGAAGTCCACGGCCACGAACTCCGCGTCCTGAGGCACCTCCCCAAGCCGGGCACGGATGTTGGCGAGCCCCCGTCCTTCGGTTGGTTCGCGGCCAGAGCCAGTAGCCGCTGTCTCCATATGGGTGGATTTAACTGTAACGGCGGGTGCGGCGGATGGGAAACAGGAGACACACGCAAGGCCACTGGCAGGTGAGGTGGTTTTATTTACAACAAACGACACAGACGGACAGGTGAGACGAGGTAGGGACATCGTGAATCCACAACGAATGAGAACAGAGTGAGGGTTAAATAGTGAGGGAAATGATGAGGGAAATGAAGAACAGGTGCGCGTGATCAACAGGTGCAGCGAGCCGGGTGGCCGGTGGGCGTGACAGCTGCTCTCTGAAAGATCTAAAGACTAAAGGTGTCACTAATCAGGATTAGTGGAAATGGAGCCATTAAACAAGGAGACTCCTTCAATCTGACATGTGATATCCCAGGAAAAAATGTACTGTGAATTTTCATAGTAAAACTGTGACTTGCTTGACAGTTTTAATGTGAATTTTCACAGTTTGACCATGAAGTTCACAGTTCTACTATGAATTTTTGAAGGTAATTTGGCCACATCATGGTTCAACTGTGAAATTTCATAGCACAACTGTAAACTGTAAACACACCTGTTTTACGGCACTGGGACCTAAAAACTGAGACACAAACGAAGGATAAAGGGGAATGACAGGAGTGCTTTATTTAAGCACCAAATCAACTGAAATGGAAGAGAGAGAGAGAGAGAGAGAGAGAGAGAGACAGAGAGAGAGAGAGAGAAAGAGAGAGAGAGAGAAAGAGAGAGAGAGAAAGTTGACTTTTAAAAAACCTTTATTCTATATTTTTAAAAAGTATACTTCAAAAAGAGACAAAAACATTTCCATTCATTTTATGGGAAAAAAACAGGACAATTAAGAAAAAGGTGACATGAGGGCAAATAAAGGAGCACACCTTGTATAAAGAAACACAATTAAAAGAGTAACATCAATTTTTCATTTTCCACTTTGCACAGTACCTCACCTTCTCCCCAAAATTTACAAAATTCTTCTAGTCTAAAAGTCATTTTATGAAACATAAACTCAACCCTCGTGGAGACGACTTAAGATGTTGAGATTTTAACCAATGAGACTCTTTTAATTCTGCAAACACATTCTGGTGCATGACTTTCACTGTGATGCTATACAAGGCCTTCTTCGATACAATGGAGAGGTCAGTCAGTTATAGAGTTTGTAAAGACAATATCGACTCCTTGTCCTCCTGATACTCCTCCACTGCTGCCGAGATGGATAGAGGGGGGAAATACTGCTGGTTCCCTCCAGATCCCTGGTCTAATGGCTCTATGAAGCTTCTTGGCAGTGCTGACATTACATTTCCAAAGATGTTCTGCAGAAGTCTGCCAGACCAAATTCCTGTCTCTGCTCTCAAAGTATTTACGATCTTCCACTTACCTTCAGCCCTCAATCCTCCAATTTTATTCAATCCAGCTCTGATGAAGAGCTGCTATATGTTCCTGGACTTTAATAAGGTGGTTGGTAGGAGCGGGTTATTTAAGATTGGTTCTGTTCTGTTGAACTTTAACATCGACAACCAAGCTTTTATTACAGACTGATAGAAGGTTGATGTTTCTGATATGTCCACGTTCTTCAGGTCTTGTTATGTGGGGGCCTAGGGTCCCACAGTAATTTAATCAAGGAGCCCTAGATGTGACCCAACAAACAACCTCAAACAACGATGTAAGAAGGATCACAATATTTATTGAACAATACTTAGTCTAATGGTGTGAGTAGGTGGTACGTGTCGAGTGAGTGTGGCATGAGTCCAGAAGGCTTGCGGGTGAGAACGGAAACCAAACCAAAGCGAGTAGGGGCGGCAGTGTGAGAGCTGTTCCCCAAGACGTCCAGGAGGCTTTGTCAGTAACGGGAGTTTTCCCAAGGCACAAGCAGAGCGAAGGGCAGATAGGTCCAGAGCTAAGAGGGAGGAAAGAATGACTGATTCAAGATTCAAGATTCAAAGAGTTTATTGTCATTTGCACAGTAAGGAAACAGGTTTCCGTGTACAATGAAATTCTTTCTTTGCCCCTCACCAAGAATGCCAAACAGAAAAGAAAAAGAAAAAAGCAAGAAAAATACAATGAATCAACAACAACAACAATAATAATAATAATAATAATAATAATAATAATAATAAACAAAATAACTAGTACAAAATTAAGTAGAACAAAAATTAACTGGGGTGAGTACCAGGCAAAACTGGAAAAATAAACAAGGCTTGGTAGACAAATAAACTCAAAAAGGGTGCAGTAGCAGGAGAGAGCTGCAGTGAAATAGGTCAGCAAGTGATAGCCGGCGGCTAAAGCTAGGTAGTAGTAGCACGAGAGCTAGAAGCTGAGGCTAAATAAGCCAGGAAGCTATATGAATGGCTAATAGCAAGCAAGCTATAGTTAGTGCTAAGCTAGCTAGCTAGCAAAGGAAGGAAGGCAGGAAGGCAGGAAGGAAGGAAGGAAGGAAGGAAGGAAGGAAGGAAGGCAGGCAGGCAGGCAGGCAGGCAGATACCGGGTTAGACGGGAGTACATTCTGGCGACATCTAGGAGATCGATCGGCGAAGATATAGGCAGAAGTGATGAGGTGAAATGACGATCCGGTGTGCATCAGAGGAGGGGTGAAGATCTGGGAGCCAATCGATCTCTGTGGGAACAAGCGCACACACTTACACGCCGCACTCAGAGAACCAAAACAAACGGGAAGTAAGGGACCGACGGAAAACAACAAAATGCAACGAAAAATGGAGAGGGACCAGGGTCAACCCTAACAGGTCTTGTATAAACAGGTGTTTATCATAGCCCATTTTACCCACTCTTCTAAGCAGGATACAGGCTGTACTTGTGTCACCTTGTGCCATAATATTGATGCAACAAGGTTATTTGCCACCAGTACCCTTCCTCTGTATGACAATTGAGGTCAAATCCAATTCCATCGAGTAAGCCTTGATCACACTTTCTCCACTATCCCTTCCCAATTTTTTTTATATATTCTTCTGTTAATAGAAACACTCCTAGGTATTTAATACCTTTCGTTCCCCACTGTAGTCCTCCAGGTAGTTTTGGTTGTGATCTTCCTTTCCATGGTCCTGTGATAAACCCTTCACTTTTTCACCAGTTTACTCTGGCCGAGGACGCTCTTTCATAAACGGCCAAATTATGCATGAGGACATTTACATCATCTTGGTTTTTAATAAGGACTATTATATCATCAGCATATGCTGACAGTACTGCTTTCTCCTTCCGTTCTTGCACTGATAAACCCTGCATTTCAGCCCTCAGTCGGCATAACGGGTTCTATCACTAAAGTATATAGCTGCCCAGACAAAGGACACCCTTGTCTTATACTTCGCTGCATTTTAAAAGGACCACTGAGACCTCTTCCGACATTTAGGATGACTGCTGCTTCAGAATGCTGAAGTTTTCCCCAAGATAAAAACGTCTTTCCAAACCCAAGCGTGTTAAATAAAAAACCATGATCTACCCAATCAAATGTTTTCTCTTGATCGATAGATAACAGCCCCAAGTTAAGATAGTCCATTTTACATAGTTCTATTATGTCATGAATAAAAAATGTTGTCCAATATGGTTCGTTTTGGCACACAATAAGTCTGATTATTATGGATTATCGTATGCATGTATGTTGTTTACATCTATTTGACAAAAAACATTTTATAATCTGTGCACATTTTATAATCCGTACACAAAACAGATACTGGCCACCAATTTGTTAAAAGATTTAGGTCTCCTTTCTTTGGTAGGAGAGAGAACAGCTCTGGTGCAGCTGACAGGCAAACTGCCCTTATTTATTCGCCATTTAAAAAACTCATGCAATCCGATCCCAAAGTATCCCAAAAATGTTTGTAAAACTCCGAGGGTAGTTCGTCAATGCCTGGTGCTTTCCCCGAGGACAACTGTTGTGCTGCTGTGGTGAGATCCTGAAATTCAAGATTTGAGCCAAGTGCTTCTATATGAGTCCTTTATAGTTGCGGTAACGCTTGAAACAGTTATTTTTCACACTGCGAGTGGGTTTCTTCAGCCTGATACAAGTTTTCGTAAAAGTTCTTAGCAATTCCTCTTATTTCCACTGGATTGGTAGTCAGTGTTCCATCCATGTGTTTAAGAAAAAGCATCTGGTTTGGCTGTCTTTGTTTTTTTTTCAGGCTGAAAAAGAAAACTGTTGGAGTATATATATCTTTAATGTTCATCATGTTCGCCCTAATAAGAGCTCCTTTTGCCTGTTCATGGAGATAAGAACTTAGCACTTTTCTTTTTCCTGTAAAAGATATTTCATATCTTTTTGGTTCCAATTTATTATATTGGCTTCTAGCGTTTTTATTTCTTTTTCTAATTCGTCAACTGAGTTTTTTATAACCGTCCTAATGTGTGTGGCGTATTGCTGGCAAAAACTTTTTATATTTGTTTTTTCCCGCCAAGTGCCCAAATTACTAAAATCTCCTTTCTATTGTTTCCAATTTCCCCAAAAAGTTCGAAATTTATGACAAAAAACGGCACCTTGTAGAAAATTAACATTAAAATGCCAGTAAGACCTTGGGCTGACTCTGTTTTGCAAACAAAGATCTAAAAGCACCATATGATGGTCAGAAAAAACCACTAGGGAAGATATCACTCTTTAAGACTTTATTTCTTTCTGATTTAAGTATATAAAATCTGTGTAACCTGGCTGCGCTAATATGCGTGTTTGACACTTTCATCCATGTATATTGTTTTATTTCTGGATTTTTTTCTCTCCATGGATCTATTAGTCCATGAACCTTAATTATTTTATTTATCACTTCAGCAGATTGCAGGTGAGGTTCCTCAGAATTCCTATCTTGTATAAAGTTAGTGGTACAGTTCCAATCTCCTCCTAATATAGCCTTGCAGCTGTTCCCTTACGCCATTATTTAATTTATTAAAAGAAGGGATTCTTTTACTTCTAATATTTGGTGCATATATGTTAACAAATAAAAAATGAACTCCTTCAAGTTTTTCAAAAAAGGATACGACCTTGTTCAATTTCAATATGATGCTTGTTGGTCAAGATTAGTTTATCTGAAAAAATTATAGCCACTCCTCCACTAAACTTTGTCCCACGTCTAAGAAAGTAATTACCCTTCCACCACAAACCCCATTCTACTTCATTTTTTAGGTCACTGTGTGTTTCCTGTAAATATATGACATCAACATTTTTTTGTCTGATAAATTCTGCCACGATTGCCCTTCTACTTTTGTCTCTACCCCCATTAATATTAAGAGTCCCTATCCGTAGCTTCTCAATAAAGAAGTAAGAGAAGACAAAGAAGAAAAAGAGATAAGGATAGACAGCAGTATAGAAGAACCCCCAGTTATGCTTTCCAAACATTTTTAACTTTATAATTCTTTTGTTTTTTTGTAATTTTGTCACCATTTTCCTTAAACAAAATCTTTTTTGTTTACTTAATTCATCTAAGGTTGCTTTTTTCTGTGACATTATTACAGATGCTATAAATCTTTCTGTATCAGGGAAAAAACTGCTATCTCCACAATTTTCCCATAAGTTTCATCAAGAAAATCATTCAGCTCCTGTAGCGAATAAAATTTCTGATCATCACCAGCCATCAAAGCTAACTTAGACAACTCTGAGCAGTTTGAACAACTTTCCAGCATCTCCATATCTTTTTCATTCACCTCAACAATCTCTGACACAACGTTTTCCACAACATGTTCCAAAACCATATCCTTATCTCTTAAACTCTCCATCTTTCCTCCGTTTCCACCACAGTTTTTCATAACTCCTGCACAACTTCACCATTTTCACGCTCATTTCCAATGACTCCACAACTCTCATTTATCTTTTCTATAACTCCAATACCTTTATTGGTGTTTTCACTCAAAGTCTCCACTGGTTTTTCATGCTCAACATTTAGCTCACCTTCAGCACCAGCAGGCTGAACAACAGCCGTGCCCATCAAACCTTGCTTGATCTGCTCGGTGTTTGACCCATTCCCTCCACTAGATCTTTCAGCCACTTCAGCTCTAGCTTTAGAGCAGGCCGTCATTTTGTGACCGAGTTTTCCACAGTGAAAGCACTTTAAACTAGCCGTGCTAGCGTACAGCATGTAGGACTTGTTATCATCTAAATGAAATGTCCAGTTTAGGGCCATTCAAAAACATCAAAACAGTCCTACGGAACGATTTCATGTGCTGCAGTCATGGATGTTTACAAATCAGTGCCACCATCCTTATGCTGCTTGCAAACTTCCCGTAGCGAGCAGGTTCTCACTCAATATCTCTGTTTGCAGTGAACAGAGGCACATTAGAGATGGTGACACTGGTGTCATTCCAACCAGCGGCTAGGGATAGAAGAACTGCTCACTTATTGTGATTCCATGCTCAATCAGTTGCTCCACATACACCTGCTCCGGTACGAAAGCCACTACAGCTTTGTTAATACGTGATGCAGATGAGATGTTCTCACAGCCGATTAATACATCCTCTTCCAAAGCATCAGGACCAGTTTCACAAACAGTCGCTCACGCAAATGCCCTCACCTTCCACACACCCTCCCCAACCACCCGCGCATGCGCACAGAGAGAGAGAGAGAGAGAGAGAGAGAGAGAGAGACTGACTTTACTTTTAACCCACCTTTATTGACACCTTTATTTCCATCAAAACAAAGTTCTAGAGGGAAGTTAAAAGTGTACATTTAACATAGTTCTTTAATGAAATGCAGTCGATCATCTTGTACCCAACACACTGCCTCATTACAACAGCACACTGCTTTAAAACCCTCTAAATCATTCATCTTTTGATAAAAATTTTAATCAATTAGAATCCTTGATTTAACAAATTTACTCGCCTTGATCTTATCCCCAGGTGTACCGCCAGCTCTTCAGTGTTGTTCAGGTCTGGTCCAGCAATGTCCACAAGACAGCGAAGTGTTGTTACTCCTGAGTTGAGCAAGACTCTGGTTACCGCAGGAGGGGTCGCACTCGTCCAGACGAGCCTTGTAGACCAAAGGTTCATCCAGAAGCCAGTGTGAGGTTCCATGTTCTTGACAGTGTTTATCAAAGAGGTTCCAAATCCTAAAAAGTCCACGATAAAAATCAGGTAGTCCGGTAGTGTCTAACGTCTTCGTATGAGTCAAAAACAGGGCTTGATTAAGCCCAAGTCCTCCTGCCATTCTTAAAATTTTAAAAGTCGTTGCTCTCCACACCAGATCTTTGGACCTTTTGAGAAGTCTTTGAATATACTGCAAACGAAATGTAACAATCCTGCTGACGATATGTACGAGTCCTTGCCCTCCTTCATCCTTAGGTACATATAAGATACTTTGTGGTACCCAGTGTAGGCAATCCCAAAAAAAATTCTACAAGCAGAGCCTGAAGAGTGGGCAATAGTTTTAGTGGAGAGTCAAGACATTTTTCTACCACAGCAGCAAATTTATGCCATAGTGAAGAAGCCGCCAGATTATTAATAATAAGCACTCTGCCACGATATGACAATTGAGGAACTAACCATTGCCATTTATTTAGACGCACCTTTACTGGGAACTAATCCATCCCATTTTTTTTTTTCGGTCAATTTACTGTCAGCTAGGTAGACACCTAAATACTTAAAGCCTGTAACGCCAGCTTTGGATAAAGGAGACAAACGCAGGTCTCTGAGTCGAAAACCGCAGGGTTTATTGAAAAACCAGGAATGCAGATAAACACTAAGCAACACTGAAGACAGACGAACGAAGAAGGGGAGGATGACGAGGAGAAGACGAAACGAAGAGTAGCTACACAGGATGAGATGGACGAGCATAGAGACGAGGTATGGAACTAAGTGAATTAGCAGGGAAGGATGGAAGAAGGAGGGTTTAAATAGTGGCGTAGATGAGAACCAGGTGGACCTAATCAGAAGGTAGGGGAAGAGGAGCGTTCTAAAACCCAGGGCTTAAAGAGCGAGACATGAAAGGACGGGTGGACCCGTAAATGGGAAGGCAAGGCAATCCTGAAAGTGACTGGATTGATCTGCTTGGTGATCTTAAACGGGCCCAGGTAACATGGAAAGAGCTGGGTACTTCCCTGAGTCCTGCATAGATCCCTCATAGACAACCAGACCCTATCCCCTGGGCGATAAACGAGAGCGGGCCGCCGATGCCGGTCGGCGTGCCTCTTGTAACATCGGATGACCTTGTCGATCCTCTGGTGCACCTGACCCCAGACCTCGTCGCTGCGATTGAACCAGTCGTCAACGACCGGAGCATCAGAAGGAGTCGAATCCCAGAGCACAAAGGGTGGTTGGACAGGACACACTGGAATGGAGTGAGGCCAGTCGCAGAATGTCTCAAGGAGTTTTGGGCAATCTCAGCCCAAGGGAGAAACTGGCTCCAGTCCAGCGGGTTGTGGAGGCAGTAGCAGTGGAGGAACTTCTTCAGATCCTGGTTGGACCGTTCACACTGGCCATTGGACTCGGGATGGTAACCCGAAGAGAGACTTATCGAGGCTCCCAGCTTACCCACGAACGCCTGCCAGACTGAGGAGGTGAACTGAGGACCACGGTCCGATAAGATGTCCTCCGGGATCCCAAACACACGGAACACATGTTTGAAGAGAATCTCTGCCATCTGAAGAGCCGAAGGAAGTTTCTGAAGCGGTATGAAGCGTACAGCACGGGAGAAGCGATCAATGACGGAGAGGACGGCGGTGAACCCCTGAGAACACGGAAGGTCAGAGATGTAATCCAGTGCGATGTGGGACCACGGTCGTTGAGGAACGGGCAGGGGAAGGAGCTGGCCTGAAGGAAGGGTACGTGGGACCTTGCTCTGAGCACAGATGCTACAGGACGCTACGAAATGATGAATGTCCTTACGCATAGTGCTCCACCAGTAACGAGCTGCCAGAAGCTGATAGGTGCGGGTCTCACCCGGGTGACCGAGGCAAAGGGAGACGTGCACCCATGTGATGAGTCGATCACGGAGACAAGGAGGAACAAACTGCTTACCAGCAGGGCATCCAGGAGGAGCGCACGTCTGGGAGAGCAGGTTGTCCAGTTCTTGCTCGAAGTCCCACTGGATGGCCCCGAGCACACAGGAGGCCGGAAGGATAGGTGTGGGAGCCTCTGGGGCCTCTAAGGTGGGGTCCACGCTTTGAGAGAGGGCATCGGCTTTGGAGTTTTTAGAACCAGGCCAGTAGGAGATGGTGAAGTGGAATCGGGTGAAGAAGAGGGACCAGCGAGCTTGGCGGGCATTGAGGCACTTGGCAGTACTCAGGTACTCGAGATTCTTGTGGTCTGTTAAGACGCTGAACGGAAGCAGGGCACCCTCTAGCCAATGCCGCCATTCTTCCAGAGCTAACTTAATGGCCAGAAGTTCGCGATCCCCCACATCGTAGTTCTGTTCGGCAGGTGTGAGTTTATGGGAGAAGAATGCGACGGGATGTAGCTTCGGTGGATTGCCAAGACGCTGAGACAGGACGGCACCGATTCCAACTGAAGACCTGTCAACCTCCACGACGAAAGGAAGACCCGGGTCGGGGTGACCCAGAACCGGCGCCTGGGAAAAGGCCGATTTGAGGGCCGCAAAGGATGTCTCCGCCTCGGGGGACCACCGGAGGGAACGAGGATTGCCCCGCAGGAGAGATGTGAGAGGCGACACCGTCCGGCTGAAGTTCCTAATGAAGCGGTGGTAGAAATTAGAGAAGCCCAGAAATCTCTGCAGGTCTTTGATAGACTTGGGAGTAGGCCAAGAGAGGACGGTGGACACCTTGGAGTCAACCATGGCTATCCCAGAGGGAGAGATGATGTAGCCGAGATAGTGCACAGATTGAGTATGGAAATTGCAATTCTCGGCCTTGACTCGGAGATGATGGAACTGTAACCTTTCGAGGACCTGCCGAATGTGAGAGATATGAGTGTCAAGGTCTGGGGAGTAAACCAGAATGTCATCCAGGTAGACGATGACGAAGCAACCCAGCATGTCCCGGTGGACATCGTTGATGAAGGCCTGGAAGACTGCAGGAGCGTTGGCCAAGCCAAACGGCATCACCAGGTATTCATAGTGCCCGGAGGTGGTACTGAACGCCGTCTTCCATTCGTCACCTTCCTTGATGCGGATGAGGTTGTAGGCATTGCGGAGATCCAGCTTAGTGTACCAGTGAGCAGACCGAAGCTGTTCCAAAGATGAGGGCACGAGAGGAAGAGGATAGGTGTATTTCTTGGTGATGCGGTTGAGCTCCCGATAATCTATACACGGTCGAAGTGTAGAGTCCTGTTTGGGCACGAAGAAAAAGCCTGCCGAGACTGGTGAGGTGGACGGCTGGATGAAACCCAAGCTGAGATACTCAGTGATGTAATCCCTCATGGCTTTCTCTTCTGCCGGTGACAGCGGAAATAGACAGGCCTTAGGTAGGGATGCGTCGGGGACCAAATCTATAGCACAGTCATAGGAGCAATGTGGTGGCATGCTGGTGGATATTTCCTTGCCGAAGACTGGGACCAAGTCCTGGTAGACCATTGGCATGTTGCTAGGGAGAGTTGGCAAGGATGAAACCGGGAGGGAATTGACCTGGAGGGCTGGATGACGAAGGCAATGATCCACGCACCAAGGTGACCAGCGTAGAAGTTCCCGAGTCGACCAGGAGATAAGTGGATCGTGACGGCGAAGCCAGGGGAGACCCAGGATTATGGGATAAGCCAAAGAGGCCAGTGGTAGGAAGGAGATCGTCTCCTCACGGGTGGCGCTGGTGAGCAGGCACAGTGGTGTGGTGACCCGGGTGAGGTGACCAGAGCCGAGAGGTTTTCCATCTGCAGCGGTGAGGAGTGAGGAGTGGAGAGAGTGGTGCAGGGAATCTTCCAGGTGGTAACCACATGATCCGCGATGAAGTTCCCCTGGGCGCCGGAGTCGATTAGGGCTTTAAGAGGAATATCAGTGTGAGCCACGCGCAACAGGACTGGCAGGGTGAAAGAATGAGAGAGAGAGAGGGTTGACTCACTCGAGGTGCACGTACTGGAGCCTCCATGCGGGAGCCTGTCGAAGGAGGAGATGGTGCAAGGTCGCAGTCAGGGCGTTGGTGACGGTTGGAGCCACAATAGCAGCACAAACCCAAAACTCGGCGACGTCGTTGTTCCTCAGCGGAGAGATGGTTACCGGCCAGCTCCATGGCCTCAGGTGGCAGCGAAGGATCCCGCTCGATGGGATGAAGCCTGGGACGAGTAGCCAAACAAGGCAGTGATCCGAGGAGTTGATCCAAACGGATGGTGAGGGAGATGAGTTCCTACAGGGTGAGATTGAGATTAAGTCCCGCAAGTTCCCTTCTCAGATCGGGGCGCAGTCCCTGGTGGAAGGTAGCCAGGAGAGCTGCCGCATTCCAACCGCTCTGTGCCGCCAGAGTGTGGAACTCGAGAGCGTATTCGGAAGCCGAGCAGCGTCCTTGACGTAAATTCAGCAGCAACTCACCACTGGAATGACCTTGACGGGGACGTTAGAAGACCAGGAATCGTTGATAGTTCCTGGATTTTTCCCCCTGCTGGGTCCAGATGGTGGTGGCCCAATCCAAGGCACGATGGGTAAGGAGGGAGATTACCAGGGCGATCCGAGCCGCATCCGAATCTGGAGGAGAATGTATGAAGTACAGTCCACATTGAAGAAGAAAACCCTCGCAGCGTTCAGGATCCCCATCGTATTTCTCCGGTAAGGTGATCTTGTAAGCCAAATGCGTGGGCGGGGCCCGTGGAGGGCTGGGAGGAAGCGGAACTGAAGCCACGGTAGCAGCAGAAGCCGGGGAAGAAGTAAGCTGTGACACGCATTGTGAAAGCTCGTTGACCGTGGGAACCAGCAAGCCGAGCGAACGCTGGTTATCTGCGAGCTGCGTAACAGCTTGCACAACCTCCCCCAGTTGAGCGTGCAGATCGGAGAGCTGTTGTGCAAATGAGGAAGCGGTGCGGGAATCCGATCCAGCGCCCGCTGTCTCCATGACGGCTAATTCAACTGTAACGCCGGCTTTGGATAAAGGAGACAAACGCAGGTCTCTGAGTCGAAAACCGCAGGGTTTATTGAAAAACCAGGAATGCAGATAAACACTGAGCAACACTGAAGACAGACAAACGAAGAAGGGGAGGATGACGAGGAGAAGACGAAACGAAGAGTAGCTACACAGGATGAGATGGACGAGCATAGAGACGAGGTATGGAACTAAGTGAATTAGCAGGGAAGGATGGAAGAAGGAGGGTTTAAATAGTGGTGTAGATGAGAACCAGGTGGACCTAATCAGAAGGTAGGGGAAGAGGAGAGTTCTAAAACACGGGCGTGGACCGGCGGGCAGACCGCCGGCGTGACAAAGCCACTTTTCTTCCATGCCAAGCCGTCGGAGTTGTGGTTCTGTTCCACTCCAATGCCCAATTAAAATTGCTTCGCTTTTCTTCCAATTTACCTTTGCAGATGATAAGACTTTGTATTCATTTAAGATGTCAGCCAAAGATTCAACATCGGCCTGGGCACTAACCATGACCACTAAGTCATCTGCATATGAAGAAATATGTAAGGGGTCGCCACAGCTAGGTATAGTTAGTCCTCTAATTTTGTCCCTTAACCTGCATAATAAGGGTTCACATCACCTTACTTAGCCTCCGAGCTAATGCCTTTGAAAGTAACGTGCAGAGCAGTGCCACTGGGCGCCAATTCCTCAAATCGGTTAGGTCACCCTTCTTTGGCAAAAGAGTAAGTTTGGCTCTCCTACAGCTCAAGGGGAGTTCACCTTCACGCACACTGTTCTTAAGAACCTGCCACGCGTCATCTCCCAAAAACGGTCCAGAAGGCTTTGTAAAATTCAGCTGGGAGGCCATCAATGCCAGGCAACTTGCCGTTTTCCATACTCTGGAGTGCTACCCACAACTCCTCTTTGGTTGGCTCAGCATATAGCTCTGCAGCAGACGTTTGTGTAAGCTTGGAGAGGTTTTGAAAAAAAACTCCACTGTCCGCTCGTGAATTCTCGAAGGCTCAGAAACTAGAGCCCCCGCTTCAGTTTGCACAGCGTGGATAAGCCTTTTTTGGTCATTCATGTGCTTGAGACTAAAAAAGAATTTTGTAGGAGCATCCATTTCCGAAATATTTCGAAGCGGGACCGGACCAGCGCCCCCTGTGCTGTTGTGCTCAGTAGTTCCTCTAAAACATTTTTTTCTTTTTTAGGGCTTGTATATAATCTTCCCTTTTAGACGTCTCTACTAGGTGCTGGAGTGCATCAATTTCACTTTCCAGGCATCTCAGGGATCTAGTTATGTCTCTGGTGACATTGAGTGTGTACTGCTGGCAGAACAGTTTGATTTGAGCTTTTGCCACATCCCATCACTGCTGTACCAAGTTAAAGGACTCTTTTTTAGCTTTCAGAACCTCCCAGTAAAAGATAAAAGATTCCCTAAAATGGGTATCTTCTAAAAGCATTGTGTTAAAATGCCAGTACGTGCTCTGTGGTTTTATAAAGTTCTTAGCAACTGTGCACTGAACCATACAATGGTCTGATAACCCAACTGGACATGCTAAGTCGACCTGATACCTGATACCTACTCTGTCTGTAATTCATTGTCATGATTGGATTTTTTGAGGTTTGTCATTGTGGTAGTTTGATTGGGTTTTATTACACTTTTTTGTTTGTTATTACACTTTTTGTTTGTTTTGCATGTTTAAACAATATGTTAACCTTAATTAATCATTCATATAAAGAATATGTAATCACCTTGGTTAGTCATTCAT
Organism: Ancistrus triradiatus; assembly: GCA_025084515.1. Classification (NCBI taxonomy): domain Eukaryota; kingdom Metazoa; phylum Chordata; class Actinopteri; order Siluriformes; family Loricariidae; genus Ancistrus; species Ancistrus triradiatus. Next base: position 13,865 of record JAJAGP010005865.1, on the reverse strand, counting down.
ATAATCACTTATATGTTAACCGTTATGTAATCATATGTTAATCATCAAGTACACTTAATCACATATAATCCATTACTTATGCATAACTTCACGTTAGTTTAATGATCAATAAGTATATACTTAATTTATGGTGTATATGCATTACTTTAACACACCCTAATTACCTTTAAGCATCGTAAGGTTGCTTGTGCATTTATTTGTTGATTTAGCTGCCTTGAGAGGCTGGCGTGTTCTTTATCGAGACTGGTTTTTTTTATCCTCCAGGTCCGTGCAGGGTGTCTGGATCTGTGAGTCTCAGAGGTTCCCAAGTAAGCGCTTAGGCCCTTTACGTTATAGTTGAATGAGAAATTAGTGCCAATGGTACATAATAGTCATAAAACTACATTTCCAAAGTAATGACCCAAAAGAATGGTAATGATATATTTAATATTTATATTATCACTTGATAGTAATCCCTCCGGTAAGCTTTGTAATAGAAGCCTGAGCAGACGCTCTTATCTTGTTGAGGCACTTATGTTCTCCAAAGCAATAACAATTGCCACTGTTGTGGTTGTTTCCAGGCAACCACGAGGCCTAGTGAGCTGCCAAGAAGTTGATGCAGCTCCTTTATTTAGAAAATTGTCCTAAATTGGGGCCTGACTATGTATTATTTCGTAAACATCTGGACATCTCAGCCTTGTGGAGGCCCTGTTCATCAAATGAGTGCCGGACGTATGGCCCCGTCCAAGGCAACGCTGAGTAACAAGAATGAACTACTTCATTGACTTCATTTCAAAGAATAATGAAGTCATTAATGAAATAACATAAATCAAATAACAATGTACTCAAAACAATTTCCCTGCCCAGATTTTAGTGAGGGAGGGGTGGTTACGTATGTGTGCTGCTGAATGCACTCGAACAGCGGAGAAGCCAAATTAATCATAATTATGTATTAGAGCGTAATTATGTGGCATAACCGCGCGATGTATAAGGCTAAAGTGATACTATATGAATGTATTGCTTTGATAGGAAGGGAAAATAACCATACTTATATATAAAAAAGCGTGTGTGAGAACCGACTCCACCATTGTCTTCAAAACAAGACCAGAGTGTGAGATCTGGAGATAATGGTGGCAAGTGTTGAGACTAACCTTGATAAAGCAGTATTTAAGGAGACCCAGGGACTCACAGATTTCAGATTGTGTACAACTGTCTTGCATTGTGCATGGTCCATCTTGATTTTGGCTCGAGCTGACTTCAATAAAGCTGTATATTTCTTCATCTGAATTTTGGACTGATTTTTGAACTTCGTGATTCAACCAGTTGCATATCTGCTAGATCTACGGCATCATTATTTTCTTTAATCTACTGATATCTTGAGAATTAAAAGCTCTGTCTCTTCTGTGGTGTTTTACATCATGTATAAACTGAGATTTATCAGGAAAATAGTTTCCAAGCATTACTTCTCTCTGCCCTTTTGTTTTTCACAAAAAAACTACTTATTTCACCAGCAGTATACAAAACGGACAAGTCCTCTTGCAAACACACAGACCATTCTGAATCTGACTGAAAACCTTCTCTATCTTGTCCACATTTCTCTACCGAATCTCCTTTCTTAGATTGCTTACCCCCTTTGCCCTGATCTTCTTGTTTCCTTTTGAATGGTACAGTAGACCATTTGAAAGTTTGTGAACCCTTTAGAATTTTCTATATTTCTGCATAAATATGACCTAAAACTTCATCAGATTTTCACACAAGTCCTAAACATAGATAAAGAGAACCCAGTAAAACAAATGAGACAAAAATATTATACTTCATTTATTTATTGAGGAAAATCATCCAATATTACATTTTAGTGAGTGGCAAAAGTATGTGAACCTCTAGGATTAGCAGTTAATTTGAAGGTGAAATTAGAGTCAGGTGTTTTCAATCAATGGGATGACAATCAGGTGTGAGTGGGCACCCTGTTTTTTTAAAGAACAGGGATCTATCAAAGTCTGCTCTTCACAACACATGTTTGTGGAAGTGTATCACGGCACGAACAAAGAAGATTTCTGAGGACCTCAGGAAAAGAGTTGTTGATGCTCATCAGGCTGGAATAGGTTACAAAACCATCTCTAAAGACTTTGGACTCCACTAATCCACAATCAGACATATTGTGTACAAATGGAGGAAATTCAAGACCATTGCTACCCTCCTCACGAGTGGTCGACCAACAAAGATCACTCCAAGAGCAAGGTGTGCAATAATTAGAGAGGTCACAAAGGACCACATGGTAACTTCTAAAGAACTGAAGGCCTCTCTCACATTGGCTATTGTTAATGTTCATGAGTCCACCATCAGAAGAATACTGAACAACAATGGTGTGCATGGCAGAGTTGCAAGGAGAAAGCCACTACTGTCCAAAAAGAAAATTGCTGCTTATCTGCAGTTTGCTAAAGATCATGTTGACAAGCCAGAAGGCTATTGGAAAAATGTTTTGTGGACGGATGAGACCAAAATAGAACTTTTTGGTTTAAAAGAAAAGGTTATGTTTGGAGAAAAGAAAACACTGCATTCCAGCATAAGAACCTCCACCCATCTGTGAAACATGGTGGTGGTAGTGTCATGGTTTGGGCCTGTTTTGCTGCATCTGGGCCAGGACGGCTTGCCATCATTGATGGAACAATGAATTCTGAATTATATCAGAGAATTCTAAAGGAAAATGTCAGGACATCTGTCCATGAACTGAATCTCAAGAGAAGGTGGGTCATGCAGCAAGACAACGACCCTAAGGACACAAGTCGTTCATCCAAAGAATGGTTAAAGAAGAATAAAGTTAATGTTTTGGAATGGTCACGTCAAAGTCCTGACCGTAATCCGATCTAAATGCTGTAGGGACCTGAAGCGAGCAGTTAATGTGAGGAAACCCACCAACATCCCAGAGTTGAAGCTGTTCTGTATGGAGAAATGGGATAAAATTCCTCCAAGCCGGTGAGCAGGACTGATCAGCAGTTACAGGAATCGTTTAGTTGCAATTATTGCTGCACAGGGGGGGTCACACCAGATACTGAAAGCAAAGGTTCACATACTTTTGAAACTCATTAATATATAATATTGGATCATCTTCCGCAAAAAATAAATGACCAAGTATAGTATTTTTGTCTCATTTGTTTTACTGGGTTCTCTTTATCTACGTTTAGAAAATCTGATGACGTTTCTGGTCATATTTATGCAGAAATATAGAAAATTCTAAGGGTTCACAAACTTTCAAAAATCACTGTATTGGCTACTGAGAACATCCATACAGGCTTTTCTTCATACTACCTAAATTCTTCATTCATTTAATGTTTCACTTTTAAGTAGACTAACATTTCCATGTGATAACAATAGTAATTTCTGTCTCTGTTAGATTGGGACTTCTAAATACTACATGGAGATGCAGCGCCTAGGCCGATTCACATGGAGACAAAGTCCTCCACCTAGCAAGTCAGGAACTGCTCTAATAGATAGACAGGATAACACAAGGTATATAATGGCTTTTAATTTTGTTAGTTTTTCCAGAGGAAACAAACACTAGTTTAAAAGCAGACATACAATATTCAGAAATACAAATACTTAAGCTACACACTGTGATATGTCTCCCCCAAAGCTTTTATTCCCACACCAATATACATGTTTAGAGAAATCAACTTTTCTTCAAATTAGTCTTCCCTTTTGTTAGTTGCCTCATTTCCCTCATGATTTATTCTTCTTCCAGATGCCAACAAAAAAATTGCCTCTGAGCTTACTTCCAAGCCTCTTGCCACCCCTGGTGTATTTTCTATGGTATCCCAGAGGCTGGGCAGATCTTCATTGACCTCAGCCTGTGAGTACCATTCAGGAAAAAACAAGTCAAGTCAAGTCAAGTCAGATTTATTTATATAGCGCTTTTTACAATGGAGCATTGTCTCAAAGCAACTTTACAAGTTTAGATTATCTCCTAATAACTATGTCCAATCCCAAATTAGCAGCCTAGGGCGACAGCAAGAAAACTCCCTAGTTTTCTAGGAAAAAACCTTGGGAGGACCAAAGACTTTACTCAAAAAGGGACCCAACCCTCCTTGGGCGGCGTAGATGATAATCTAAGAGCGAAACTAAAATAACATGGAGTCAAAGTTCGAATAAAATTGAGGAACACATCGACATTAATTGGCCCGGGTATGATATAAATCTAAGAGCGGACTAAATCATGGGGAGTCAAGTTCGAATAAAATTTGAATTAATGGCACATCGACAATAATTGGCCCGGGTATGATGGATAATCTAAGACGAACTAAAGTCATAGAGTCAAGTTCGAATAAAATGGTGAAGTATGCACATCGACATTAAGTTGGCCCGGTATGATGATAAATCTAAGAGCAAACTAGTCATGGAGTTCAAATTCTAAATAAAATGTGAAGTTGGCCCATCGACTTAAGTGGCCCCGGGTAAATGATGGGCTTGGAGCTGATGACGAAGCACTTGAGTGAGCTCCAGCAGATGAACGCATGTTTGGCTGGGAACTGTCGGGAACCAGCGCGGAGAGAAAACAGAAAATGCAATTAGTTATTGATTAAGAGCACAGTATCTATTAACAATCACTGATGCCATGTCAATCACTGATGCCATGTGTAGCATGAGACTCCGGCAGCATTAGCTATAGCAGCATAGCTAGAAAGAGGAGAACTGGTAGGAAACACAACCAAGAGGAATCACATGAGACATTGGCAACCCCACGGGAGGCAGAAGACAGCAACGTCTCTGATCACCATAAGACTCTTTGACTATGAACCCCCAGCTCTGCCCTTATTCTAAGGCAAGGATGCACGAGTCAAGATCACGAGGACCGACGCCCAGTTCAGCCAGACCGCCCACTGGACACTCCCGGCTAGCGGACAAGGCAGGCAGGCCAGACATGACTCCAGGCTCTGGCCCCAGTGACCCAAGCCATGCATCCTGGTCTAAATCTAGTCAAAAAAATCTAGTAAAAAGGTATGTCTTTAGCCTAGACTTAAAACTTAAGAGAGTGTCTGAATCTCGAACGAAAGTGGGAAGTTTATTCCATAGTTGGGGGGCCATGTATGAGAAAGCCTTTCCCCCGGCTGTGACTTTTTTAATTCTAGGAACTAAAAGAAGTCCTGCACCCTGCGAACAAAGTAGACGAGTTGGATTGTAAAACTCTAAGAGTTCACTCAGATAATGTGGGGCCAGGCTATGTAGAGCTTTAAAAGTTACAAGAAGTATTTTGTAATCAATGCGGAATTTGACTGGTAACCAGTGTAGTGATGATAGAACAGGAGTGATATGATCAAATTTTCTAGTTCAAGTTAACACTCGGGCAGCTGCATTCTGAACTAACTGAAGTTTATTTATAGATTCACTAGAGCATCCAGTAAGTAAGGCATTACAGTAATTCAACCTTGAGGTTATAAACGCATGAACAAGTTTTTCTGCAACATTAAAAGAGAGGATATTTCTAAGTTTAGCGATATTACGTAATTGAAAGAAAGCAATTCGAGTGATGCTGCTAAAGCGCGCATCAAAGGAGAGATCTGAATAAATGTGACCCCTAAGTTTTTTACATATGGACTGGACAATACTGGAGAGCCAATCTAGATTTAGGACAGATGTAGCCAACCTGTCTCTCACAGCCTTGGGTCCCACTAATAGAACCTCAGTTTTATCTGAGTTAATTAAGAGAAAAATAAATAACATCCAATCTTTTATTTCCTTTACAGAGGCCTCAATTTTGTTGATTGTAAGGCTGTCATTAGGTTTGGCTGATATGTACAGCTGTGTATCATCTGCATAGCAGTGGAAACTAATGCCATGTTTACGAATAACTGAGTCTAGTGGCAGCATGTACAGAGAGAATAAAAGCGGGCCAAGCACTGACCCCTGAGGCACGCCATACTTCACTTTTGAGAGCTTAAAGCGTAGATTATTTATATGAACAAACTGGTACCGGTCGGTTAAGTAGGTTAAACCAAGAAAGTGCTAATCCCTTAACACCAAAAGTATTTTCTAGTCTGTTTAGTAAAACATCATGATCTATAGTGTCAAATGCTGCACTTAAATCTAACAGAACAAGAAAAGAAACACATCCCTTATCTGAGGACATTAACAAGTCATTTAGTACCCTAATTAGTGCTGTTTCAGTACTATGATGGGGCCTGAAGCCAGACTGAAATGTTTCATAAATATCATTCCTTTGGAGGTGACTACAGAGCTGCTGATAGACGGCTTTTTCTAAGATTTTAGACAGAAACGGTAGATTTGAAATTGGTCTATAATTAGATATCACACAAGGGTCAAGACTGGCTTTTTTAATCAGTGGCTTGATAACAGCAGAGTTAAAGGATTTGGGGACATAACCAAAGGTAAGGGATGAATTTACAATAACTAACAGTGGCTCTATAATACTAGGTATTACTTGTTTGAGTAAACGTGTAGGAATTGGATCTAATAAACATGTTGATGACTTAGACGAGCTGATCAGTGCGGATAGTTCAGTATTAGTAATTGGGGTAAAAGATTCTAGTCTTGATTTACAGATCATTAAACAGATGTCTTCACTAGTGCTGCATCTGGAAGGTTTCTGAATAGTTTGGTGATGTGATGAGCATTGAGTTTGATGCCTAATGTTTTCTATCTTATCATTAAAGAAAGTCTTGAAATCATTACTGTTAAAATTACACAAACGGGAGAGTCACTTTCTGTGAGGTTTTTTGCTAATTTGGAGACTGTAATAAAGAGAAATCTTGGATTATTCTTATTTTTCTCTATGATTGAAGAGAAGTATGCAGCTTTAGCTTTAGTGAGGGCATGCTTATACTCTGCCATGCTGTCCCTCCAAGTAATCTTAAATACCTCCAATTTTCTATGTCTCCACTTGCGCTCTAAATGCCGTGTTCTTTGCTTCAAGGTACGGATGTTGTCATTATACCATGGTGCTAGCCTTTTTTCCCTAATGCGTTTGACCCTGGCGGGAGCAATCGTGTCCGGGGTTGAGCGAAGCACACATTCTAATTGGTCATTTACAGACTCAAGATGAATGATCTCCGTAGATGTATTAAATTTCAAGTCTGGTAGGTTTTTAATAAACGCAGCTGGAGTAGCATATGTGATAGTGCGCTTTTGTGTGATAAGGAGGCAGAAGGATTTTATTTATTTATTACTAAAAGATAGTGATCTGAAATCGAATCACTTTGCAGGAAAACATCAAGGTTATCTATATTGATACCAAATGTTAATATTAGATCTAAAGTATGATTACAGCGGTGGGTTGGTCCCATCACATTCTGAGTGATACCCATGGATTCTAAGATGGACTCGAAAGCAATTTTAAGTGGATCCTGCGAGTGAATATTGAAATCACTTACAATTAAAGCCTTATTTATTGACAGTAGTAAGCAGGAAAGAAAGTTAGCAAATTCCTGAAGAAATTCTGAATAGGGACCAGGAGGGCAGTAAATAGTGATGAGCTGAAAAGAGTGTGGTTTTGACTTCCATTACGATGGATCAGTCACATTAAGAATCAGTATTTCAAAAGAATTAGCCTTGTAATGGGATTTAGTTGTAACACCTAGCTCTTTGTCAAAAATAGTGGCTATGCCTACCCCCCGACCATTAGGACGAGGGCGATTAGCATGACTGTATCCAGGGGTGAGGCTTCATTTAAGGCTAAATATTCATCAGGTCTAATCCAAGTTTCAGTGAGACAGAGAGCGTGTAAGCGTTTTTCAGTGATCATTTCATTTACAATCACTTCTTTGTTTGTAAGTGATCTAATGTTAAGTAATCCTAGCTTTAGTCTAAAGTTGTTATTTCTTTGGCAGCTATCTGTGTTTATACTAATGAGGTTATTAAAACAGACTTTTTGAGAGCGTTTACGTTTAGGGCAGATGCGAGTGGGATGGACACCGTCCCATCCTAAAAGGCCAGGCTTACCCTCAAAGGCTGTCCAGTTGTCTATATAGCCCACGTTGTTTTCAGAGCACCACTTGGACAGCCAGCAGTTCAGCGACCATAACCTGCTGTAGGCTTGGTCACTTCGCCGCATTGGGATGGGGCCAGAGCACACTTACAAACATTTTTTTTATGTTTTTTATTTATTTATAACTATTGTTAATTTTAACTTGGAATCCATCCATATTATTTATTTTTGTTGTTCTTGCTTTGCAATCTGGAACCATTATGATAGAATACCTCAGAGAAATCAGCAGGACATCCCCTGGGAGAGGAACATTTCTGCTCACATCTATGATTTAAGATTGTTTTGTTTTTAAGTATTAAAAAATAAAAAGTATATAAAATCTGATGTTTTCTGAAGTTATTTCCCTCTTTAAATGTCTTTAATTGGTTTAAATGGGTATTGGCTGATAGCCTCTGGTCATATTTCAGTGATGTATTCAAAATTTTCTATTATTATTAAAAAATAATATTTGGTAAGTCAAATAAACCCAACAAAAAGGTCAACATAAACAAGCGTTGTGCTGATGGGTCAGAACAATTTCCTGGGTCATTTTAACCCAGCACCCTTATAAGAATGAACAAATATGTGGTTTAGTTGAGCAGCCCACCTTGCTGGGATATTTTAACCCACTGTGTGTTCTGTCTAATATTTAACCAGCACCTGGGATAAAGACTACCCAAATGGGGTTGTTTTTAGCCCAACATTTAGAGTGAAGGTGACCAGCTGACGTTTTGAAGGTTGAATATTAAAATTTGGGTTTGGTGTACAGAGGGTGTACATATTTACATACACAGAGCTGATTGTGTTTCATTTCCCGAAGGAGACAAAATGCTGCAGGTGGTAACGATTCTGCTCAGTCTGTCTGGTATTAAATATTCTTTATTTCTTATTCTTGATCTTTATTTATTATATGTAATTATTGTTCAGTGTTCAGAGATTGTAATTGGTTGCTAGTTGATGATGGAGTTTGTTCCCTCAGTTACTTCAATGAAACTGTAAAATGTTGGGTAATTATTCATTAGTATTTGATCAAAGACTTGTACTGATGATGGAGGTTATTGTAAGAAGAGGAGAATGTAAAATATTGGGCTGTTTTTTTATTTATAGATCATCCACTGTCCTTAATGCTCATGTTCTGTTGTTTAGTAGAAACTAGGGTTTGTGTAGTGTGTGTGTGTGTGTGTGTGTGTGTGTGTGTGTGTTTGTGTGTGTGTGTGTGTGTGAGTTTGGAGGTCTTAATAAGCTTGAGCACAAACCTAAAATGATTATCCAGGTTACCTTGAATTCACCCTCTAAATAAAGCTTTCATTCAAACAGAATGTTTCTAATCTTTCTGATTTTTATTCATTCTTATCTTGCAGGTGTTTTTACACAAAAGTTGAACATATTTTATCCCACATCAAGGGTCTGTGTTGTGAGAGGGTTCGATGCCACCATTTCCTGTACCTATTCATATCCACCGGGTTATAAGTGTTACAAATGCTCTGGTGCACAGTGAAGAACAGCAATGATGATGACTGTATGAGTTCACCATATGTTTATGATAGTAAATCACCATTTCAGACTTTGTGTACGCTGGAGACGACAAATCAGTCTGCAGTTTGGTAATCCATAATGTACAGTCCAGTTATTCTGGAGTGTACAGATTCAGACTTAGAACTAATGTGACCCTTTATACACTTAATTCTGGAGTGACTCTTGACGTTGCAGGTAAATTTATAATTAAAATAATCAATATAAAGCTCCATATTTTTCTTCTTGTGTATAATCTCCTTTCCTCCTCTATATCTGTCCTTAATTTAATGTTTGTAGCTTGGTAGTTTAGAGCAGACTGTATTCTAATTCTTCATTCACTCGTGGATCTTTTCTGCTCTCTGAAAGATCTAAAGGTGTCACTAATCAGGATCAGTGGAAATGGAGCCATTAAACAAGGAGACTCCTTAAATCTGATATGTGATATGAAATGCACTGACAGTTACTCAGATTTTGTTTGGTCCAAGAACAGCGAGAACTTAAAACAATCGGGATCAGTTCTTCACTTTCCTGCTGTAACTGTGGAGGATTCTGGGAATTACACCTGCACTTGGATGGACAACCAAAACTTGAGATCTGATTCGATCATCCTTTCTGTTGAGGGTGAGTCCATCTGCTCAGATCTATACCTAAATACAGAACTAACTCTGATCAGGATGTTTACATCTGTCTGGGTTCGGTTGTTACAGGTTCAGCCGGTGAAACTTTGGTTGTTACAGGACTGCTGATCCTCCAGTCTGGATTATTGTTGTTGTGCTGGGAGTGACTTTAATCGGACTGATCGTGGAAACTGCCAATAAAAGCTGCAGGTAAGAATCAGATTTTAATGTGTTTGAATGTTTTATTAATTAACCAAATATTACACTCGAGGTCGTGCTTTAACGTGAGATATTGGCACAGGCGTGATGCGGTCATAGATCTGTACACTCGTGCCAATCTCACGTTAAAGCATTCCCTCTTGTGAATTATTGGGATTATACCACAGTTCCGTTATCGCCATTTATTATTAGATTTTAAGATAAAGACGACAGCGAAAACAATTTGTTTATCACCTTTCCGTGAGGTAAAATAGTTCCATTCTATCGGTACCCCACTGCTAAGTCCTTCAGTCATTAAACTCGAGGAACAGAATTAATAACAACTGTTTATTATACAGACAATAAACACAAATCTATCGACTGGGAAGTTTTAATTGACTAAAAAGAAAGTGTATTTACATTCAGCAAAAAAAATGGTTCGGGTTTATAAGGCAGGCTGTTACTAAGATCTACTATTCTACTGACTGAAGCAAATCAGAGTGAGATCCCGGTGTTATAACCAAAGTCTGGGATCCCGTTTGATTAGCGATTATAAATTTGTATGATGAAGCTCTTAATGTTAATCTGATCAGCCAGAAATGTACCGGAAGAGTTACAGAGCATCAGCAGCTTCTCTGTGTTAAGAGCTGGACTTATAGATACCTGTCATATGAAGCCCCGATCAGTGGTAATGAAACACTGATGGTGTTTAATGTAAGACGCCGGGTTTAACTCTAGCAAACAACGTCGTTGTGAGTGATGAAGCTGATTCAGTTAATTTTTGTTGATGGGACTAAAACTGATCTTCAGTCTCGTTGCTGTTCAGTCGAGCTGTGAATCCATTAAGAGTCCAGGAGGTTTTGATTTAAAGTACTAACTTCGTTTCACTTTTCCAGGGCTTCCAAATCCTAAAGGTAATAAACCTTTGACTCTGGTTGGTCATTAATAGCTTCATTTTCCAAATTTAAATCGTTTTCAGAACCAATAGATTTCATAAACTAATTATAGCTTTCATTTCGGTAGTTTTTACTCATTATAATTTCGCTGCTTTTTAGGGAAGGCGTTGTTGCTAGGTGACGTGTGTCTGCCGTGGATTAATACTCATAGCGCATCGGTCAGAGTGCCATTATCGTCAATAAACTCACCGGAAAAACGTCTCTCAGCCAATCAGATTGCGGGGTTGGAACTAACTGTGGTATAATAAATAGTAATTAGCATGTGGATCAAAAATGGAATTGCGTTTGATTGCAGGCACGTCCAGGCTGAACTGCTGAAGGATGAAGATTCAGAAATCTCCCAGAGTACACTAGAGTACCAATGAACTGATCATCGTCTTAGACCTCAGGCCTTTCATTCAAGGCTTTTTCATGTTTAATCATTTTTTCCTGGTCATGATTGCAGGGGCTCTGGTCCTAATCCTCAGAAAACATGTGAGCATGTAGCCTTAGCAGGGCATTAATCCATGGAAGGGTTAGATAGGGGTCACTGTTGCAGCAGCAGGGGATGATCCCCTTGTCTGGAATCTCTTATTAAATCATCTGTATTCTTCTGATTTCTTCATTGTCATTTTAAAAATATCGATCTTGATGTTTAAATGGGACTGGGGATAAAAATGTTACTAATTCTGGTTTGCTATGAACGTCTGAAATTCAGAGCTTCTGATTTACAAACTTTTTGCTGCTTTTCCATTCTGGGTTTGGTTTAATATTAGCTTTTGGGTTTGTTTATTTCCATGTAGAGAGGCTTGTGCATTTTCATGTTTTAAGATGAGCTATCTGTCTAATACATAATTATATAATTAATTTTAAACAATAGTGGTACTGTTAATAACTATTAGTTCCTGAGTTTATTACAATTATAACAGAATTCTGTATCTGTGTAAGAAGTGAAGACTAGCATTTAAGCTGCATTGTAAAAAATGTTTATTGTAAAAATTCTGAACAGCCTGAAATAAAGTACAAACTGATCAAAAATGAACGAGTTCCCATCTGTGAATCAAAAACAGAGGCAATGTGTTAATCCATCAACATTCAGACTACATTTTTATATTAAATCCTCTTTAAAGAATGCAAAAAATCTTATCTAATGTCAGTTGAAACTATTTATTAGCGTAGATCCTGTATACTGCTTATAAACTGATAATGTAATCGTGAGAAAGAGACAGCAAACTATTTAATCCACCTAATGTTGGAGGTACGAGACGGTCTGAAAACCCACCTGTTTTATGGAACTGGGAGCTAAAGACTGACTCACAAAGATAGAGAGAGAGAGAGACTTTTTTTTTACTTTTTAACAATCCTTTATTATATCTCAGTAAAAATTACATTTTATTAACAAAATAGTTCAATAAAAAAATAAGTAAGTAAATAAAAAGATGAGAATAAAAGCAAGCAGGCCAGCCACTGTAAAATCCTTTTAAAATGAAGACATACTTCTCATATAAGTTCAGGTGCAAAAAAAAGTTCACCCTCCTCCACCGAGCACACCACACACCACATCTCCATCACACCACACCACCTTAAAAGAGTCCAGGTCATGAATACTTTTATAAAAAAATAAAATCAATCTTCACTCTGGCTTTGACCAGTTTGGAGAAGACTACAGTAACCTCTTGGTCTACGTTGTGTGTGATTTTATTCTTTCTGCTTGTGTAAATCGCCATTTTTGCTTGGCCATGAATAAAATTGACCAGCTGACACTTAAACCTTTGGCTTCTGACATATTTAAAACCAAGGATAAATACCTGAGGTGTAAAAGGAACATCAAAATTTGTAAAAACATTCTGTAAAAGACCAAAAACAGAGCGTAATCTAAAACACTGTCTCTCTTTGAAAACAGAATGGACACTCGTGAGAAACCTCGGTATTTAAAATGGAAACAAATGAATTCACAGAGACAATGCCATGAAGGATTCGCCACTGCAGATCAGCAACCTTTTTAGTTAACAGTGGTTTGTATAAGGCTCTCCACTCTGGCATAGTGTCAACCATCCCGAACTCCCTCCGCCAAGGAGTGTCCACCCTCCTGTCCAGCTTCTTCTTATTGAGGACCTTAACACAAGCCTTGTACAATGTCTTACCACTAGCTGAGGTCAACTTCATTTCAGTTTCTCCAGTACATTCCAGCAGCACGCCCTCACAGTCCGCCATGACCGGGGAGATGGTACAAGTAGGAAAAGGGTCACCCTCATCAGGCTCAATAGCCCCTGCAGCATGGTTCTTCAGGAGCAACAGCTCCTCAGGTGCGAGTGCAAACCTCCACCTGTGCAGGAACTAGAGCACTACGCGAAGGGACCTTATTCCTAGACGTGCTTTCAGGATTTGAGCATTACCAAGCTCAGGACCAACAAGTCCAACCAGGTGCTGAAGCTTAGTGATCCCCACTGATATCATGGTCCTGGACAATGCGTTAAAATTTGGACCAGTAATATCCAAACAAGCACCTAGGACTAAAGGTTCCTCTAAAACCCAGTAAAGGGAGGAGCAGCTCTCTCTGTGCACAATAAAAAGCTTCCAAATTTTAAAAAGACCCCTATAAAACACTGGCAGTCCAGCAGTGTCCAGTTTCCTACTATCCACTAA
>JAJAGP010005864.1:0-27977 GCA_025084515.1 Ancistrus triradiatus | reverse complement strand
ACAGTCACCTGACCTAAATCCCATCATGTATTCAACGGGGCACTTGAAGGCAGAGAAAACCCACTGTATAGATATGATTTGTGGCTGTACACATACAACTGTAAGCTACTCAATATGTATTTTTGTCTTTTGCAGTTTGCGATGAGCACAGGGAGTTCAAAGACATGAAGTTGTTTTACCGCTTCAGGAAAGATGATGGAACGTTTCCTCTGGACAGCGAGGCGAAGGTTTTTATGAGAGGCCAACGGATATATGAGAAGTAACTACTTTTTTTAACCTAAGTTGTGTGTGCGCCACCTCATGTTTTCAGAATGTGGTCTGTTGTTTTTGTTTTCCATGTGTTAGCTAGGGTACATGTTGTTTTTGTCCTTTTTGGTCCTCTTCAGTACTTTGGCAGTATCCATAGAAACACTGATCTCCAGCATATTGAGAGATGGAGCAATTGCCAACTCGATTCATTAACCAGTGTCTGCTTCTCCTACAAGTTGTCTGTTAGTGTCTCTCTGCACAACTGCAGTATCCTGTTTACTAGAACATTCTTATTTTCTAACACTTTATTTGCTTCCCTGTTAGGCACTGGCTTTCAGAAATTTCACAAAACAGCATCATTCTGGCTACTAAAACTACAACAACATACATTTTCATATGCTTATAATGTAATTTGAGAAAAGTTAATGTGTAACATATGTAGATGCTACATATGTAGATGATACTCATTGAGAAAAAAAAAAACAATCACCCAGATACAAATGTCAGATTGCTGCAAAACTCGGCATGCAATTATGTCTCAGGCACAAATGTAAATGATTACAGGTGTGCTCTGATTAGACACTGGGTCTTGCCAGAATAGGACATAAGTTCTTCCCCTTCTGTCCTATAAAAAGGCTCTCAGAGGCTACCTTTGGGTAGTGTACCTCTTGGTGAAAGTTTGTTGACTGCTAGACATGCCTCTACAACACACTCGAAGCTGACAGACTTTGAGAGGGGGTGCATCATTGGCCTGAGAGCAGCAGGATGGTCGTTTTGACGAATTGCCTGCACTTTAGGCTGTTCTGATCTAACTGGTATGAGATGTTGGTAGCAGTGGTTTTGTGAGGGCTTGCACAGTACAGTGAAACGTTTGCTTTGCCGACAAGGACAAACAGCTTCCACAGTTTTGTTGTCCACCATCCGGACACAGATGGCACCTTCACTACACACCCTTATCTCTTCTCGGACCATTTCCACTAACTTAACAGATGGAAATTGTCATGGTGCCCATTATACTGCCATTGACAGCCAGCAACCATCGGCTACATTTACAGTGGTGTCGTGATTGAGACACCTGGACTGGTACAGACTGGAACTGTATTGTCTTTAGCAACAAATCCAGGTTCTGTTTGGTGTCCATGGATGGTCAGGTTTAAGTGTGGAGGCCTCGTGGTGAGCGCTTCAGTCCTGCCTTTGCTATGGATTAACACACCAAGTCAACTGCTGGTGTGATGGATAAGGATCTACAGGCCCAGCTGCAACATCTATGGGCAAATGTGCCACAGGATACCATATGGAACCTGTTTGTCTCAATGCCCAACCATATCTCATCTTGTAAATAGGATAGAGACGACCTAACAGGGTTTAGAACCTCCTTGTACAGTTTTCCCCCCAGTTAACTTCTTGTTCTAATATTGTAATCACTTACATATAGTCATCATTATATTCACACATATTAAGTTTCATTTGATTCCAACAACTCCTTCTTGTTGAGTTATTTTTTATTGTCAGTGAGTGTATATGAATATATATGCCAGGTGCTGGAGAATATTGTAGTGTGTATGTACTTTAAACACTTAAACTTCCAACCACTTAAACTTCCAACCACAGTTGGTCAAAGTCATTAACATAAAACATATAATAAAGTTTTTAATGTCTTATGTATTTTAGTGAATCATGTATTGATAGTGAAAAACAAAAAAACTGATTACTGCATGACCATGGCTTTTCCTCGCTACATTTCCCAGCACTCATCACTCCCGCCACGTGTTGCTATGTATTGCTTGCCTGGGAAAATCTGAATATGAGTATGGTTTCTGCTGAATATGTATTCGTGTTTATTATATGATTCCCATTGTAAAGTCGAAATATCGTAAGTCAGGTCACTGTAAAATGGGGAGTACCTGTATATTTTGTTTGTTGTTCCAGCATGAAGCTAGTATAGTGGAAACAATTTCATGTCTATCTGGCACCAATTGCAGTAGTAGTTGGTTACATTGCATGAATTTCCAAAGAAGCCTGTCTCCAGTTTATGCTGGAGCAGAGGAATGAGCCAGCAGGAACAGCATGTTACCTCACTCTCCTGCTGTCATCCAGCCATTCCTCTGCACTCGGCTCCAGTCCCGTGTAACAGGATTCAAATTAAGTCCAGCAGGAGACTTCTCTCACACCAAATACTGCCAGGGCTCTTTTACATAATCAGCGCTGTCACATCAGTGTTTTTGGTGTATTTATGTGACTCTCTCTTAGAGGAACATGCAGATTCAAGTGTATCTCATGACATTAGGGATCTCTAGCATGGAAAGCAGACCCTGTGTAATTATTATTGTAAGTAGTTGCCTATTGATGTTTACTATGGCTTGACAAGGCATTTGAAAGCATTTGACTTTGGGTTGCTGTCAACAGAAATTAGTTGTGAGAAACAAGTAAATGTTTGTGTGTGGACGATATTCTTTTCGTGCTTGGCTTCATGATTTTCTGTGTCACCGGTGTATTTTATTTGTGTGTGATTTTGATGATCTTTAGGATCTTATCAGTTTAATTTACTGTCAGGCTTCATTCTTTCAGGAGAGGTTTATTTGCATGTAAAATAATGGACAGTTGGGAAAAGTATAAGTGGGGCAGTTAATGACTCCTGTAAAAGTCACTGGCTCTGACATCGGCAGACTTTTTGGCCGGGCTATCAAATTTTATTCCAATTTGCCTGACTGGACTCAGTATTGTGGTGACGTGGTTGTTTCAAGAAGTACTGGAGCACTGTTTACTGTTTAACTGTTTAACTCTTTACTGCCCTCAATTACAGTGCCACCTTTTTGCGCTTTTGAGAAACGGTGGAATACTTTTGGCATCATTTTACAGGGCTGCTACATAACCTGTCATGTTTGCGTCTTGTAAAGTAACATTACTACAGAGCCCCTAAAGTGCCATGGCAAAGAAAAAACAATCCAAGGTTGCATTCCCTCTCGAAGCATTGTGTTCCTGAGCAAAAGTAACACCAGAAGCATGGGACAGCTGCTACTTTGCTGGCACACTAACCAAAACAGCAGCTACTAGGGGTGTAACGATACACTCTGCTCAGGAGTCGATTCGATTCACAATACAGTGTTCACGATTCAATTTTCTCATGATTATCGACTTTATATTTGATAAAAGACATTCCTTTTGATTTCTGAAGTGTAAACAATGCATAACAATGCACATTTTCATGTATACTTAAGTCCCTTACAATTAAAAGAAATGACTTGAAACAGAGGTTTAAAATTTAAAACGGAACCATATCTTAAATAAAACATTCCCTTTTTATTTCAGAAGAATAACAATTCATAAGAATGTGTCCTTGTATAAAAATGTAAACAAAACAAATCTTTAGTCCCCTGCAATTAAAAGAAATGAATCTCACTGAGAACAAGATATGCATCTGTAAGGATGGCATAACTCGACGATGCACATTGTCCCATTTTGCATTGTGATGCACTGTGTCTCGATACATCGTTAGACCCCTAGCGGCTACTTTGCCGGCTCACTAAACAGTAAGGATAGAGTACAGTTCTGGTTCAGTAATAATGTACATTACAATACAATGGATTGTGTCCAATCTAGTATGTTTAATATATTGCTACATATTTACAGCTATTTTGGATAAGCTTGATATCATGTCAGCATAGGCTATATGGAAATGTGATGTGAGGACACTGCATTCCCTACAGTCTCAGCATTCCATTCGCTTTAACAGAATTGTTATCACGCTGTCAGGAGGATGTGTGCTGGAGAGGCACATCATCCTGCATAGTTCCCCTCTGACACTTGTCAGCTTCCACAGCAGGCTGGATAAATTAGTTTGTTCATGTTTGTTGTGTTGTTACTCTTGTTGTTAGTTTCTGATTCCTGTACATATTCATTGTGGTTATTCTCCAGGTTGATGGTTTCAGGTTCTTGTTATGTGTTTTATGTTCAGCGGCTAAGCAATCTGTTGTTAGTGTTCTTGTTCTGTATTTATTGTTATATGCTTCAAGGTTGTTTATATTAGTATGTCTGTTCTGTGTTTATAATTAACATTTCATGTTCACTGCAGCATTGTATATATTTGCTCTGTTTGTCATTAGTGTTAGCCTCTGGGCTGTTTGGGTAGCACTGGTTCTGGTTGTTGTGATCATTTTTTTGTGTTCATTGTGAATGTCTTGTATGAATAGAAAGTGCAAACCTGCACTTACGTCTGTCTACCTTGCCCCTTTGTACACGGACCGTGACACAGGCTAATTTGACCAATGTCAGTAAAACAAATATCGCTTGATCTTGACTCTCTTCCTTTTTGTTCTCTATCACCAAATAAGACAATGTACAAACTACCATAATCGCTTGGGGCTGCACAGTCCTCTGTAATGTAATTCGTATTATTATATTATTGGAATAAGACTGTACCCTGGCAGTACACAATACACTGTACTGTTTTGTGCACTAGTGCAGTACTGTTCCAGCTTTGGATTTACTATTATGAGGGAACGACAACCTTGGCAAGGTTATGCAGTGCTTTGTGAGGAAATGCTGTGTTGTACTTTTTTCCATGGAATTTTAGGGGCTATGTAGATGACTCTGTAGATGACTGCTCAATCATTTTATTATCTACACCACTTTGTTTCTACACTCATTGTCCATTTTATCAGTTCTACTGATCACAAAGATGCACTTTGTAGTTCTGCAACTACAGTCTGTAATCCATCTGTTTCTCTACATACTTTGTTAGGACCCTCACAAGACCACCACAGATCAGGTATTATTTGGGTGGTGGATCAGCACATGTTCAGCCACCAACATCTTGCAGTCAGCATCCCGTGAGCACTGATGAAGAATTAGAGGATGACTAACACAAACTGTACAACAACAGATCAGCTGCTGTCTCTGATTTTACATCTACAAGGTGGAGCAATAAGGTTGATGTGCACTAAAACTCCAGCAGCATTCCTCCGTCTGGTCTAATCATACCAGTAAAACACACACTACCACCCCACCACCACATCAGTGGCACTGCAGTGCTGAGTATGATCCACCACCCAAATAAAACCTGTATCAGTAGCAAAGTATGTCGAGAAACAGATGGACTAAAGTCTGTAAGTGTAGAATTACAAAGTACCGTATTTTTCGGACCATAACGAGCACCAGATTATAAGGCGCGATATCAACGATCGGCTGCTAACGGGTATATTTTCATACATAACGCGCACCGGGTTATAAGGCCATGAAATGAAACAAAACTCTTAAGTTCCCTCGGAAGCTCAGTTTGGTCTTTACCTGGCGCAGGGCGTCTTCTTGCTTCCTCCACTTCCGTACCATTGATTCGTTAATGCTGAATTCTCTCGCAGCTGCTCTATGTCCATGTTGTACTGCGTGACTGATAGCGTTGAGTTTGAAATCCGCTTCGAAACTGAATGAATGAATGCACGTACCCTAATGCTGAAGCACATACCGTATTACTCCTCAATGCTGCGCACTACGGTGGCCGTGAGCTTCGTAACTTACCAAAGCCGTGCTAAAACATTTTGACAGATTTATGAGCGCCGTGTACCATCTACAATCGGTTCTAGGTCAGAAGGCTCAACCACAATTAATTCATACATTAGATGCACCGCATTTTAAGGCGCACTGTCGATTTTTGAGAAAGTTAAAGGATTTTAAGTGCGCCTTATGGTCCGAAAAATACGGTACATCTATATGGGTAAGTAGAACTGATAAAATGGGCATTCAGTGTAGAAACAAGGAGGTGTACCTAATAAAGTGATCAGTGAGTGTGCTTTGTTTGGTTGGCTCCATGACTAAAAAACTGATACAACATAAAAAAATCAACTAAAACACCACTCTGTCTCACACAGCACATTACACATTTGGTTAGCTAACTTTTAAACATGCTGTCTTTTTAACTTAGTTCATTATGTTTCCACATTCATGGAGTTGGGTAAGCTTACGAAAATTCATCTTGATGTTAGCTAATTACTTTATGATTTGTTCCTCTAAGTAATAGGAAGTGTTCTGTTATTATCTTGATCTGACTGAAGTAGGACAAAGCAGTGCAGCTGGGTATAGGAACAGTAAATGAATATAGAAAAAAAACTTAATAATACCACCAGGTTAATTAATGATAGAGAAAGAAAGTTAACTGCAACTCCTCATGTCATTATGTGTGTGAGAAGCTGTAATGGGCCAAGTCCTTTGTTGCCCTGATAAATGGCCTGGAACATGCTGAGGTGTAAAGTAGGGCATTGTAGCATATCTGCTGCGTAAGGTCAGGCATCAAGATTTGATTGCTCAGCTGCAGGCCTGATATGTACTGTGAAAGACTTAAATGTACACGCAGTGTTCACCTGTGAAGCACGTTTTGATAAGATGGCCCGTATTCATAGCACTGCGAGTTGGCTGATAGGGAGATAACATTAAATGCCATTTGTGGTTGTGCATAACCTTATATTAGCCTGACACAGGGAGTGATGTATGCTGTTGAGATAGGAGATAGGAGAGTGGACGTTTTATGTTTTACATGCCTATTTTCCAGAGTAAAGAAGGAGGATGTATATAAAGTCATATCCAGATGGGATTACATTTACATGGATTCCTGGAGTAGTTTCCTGTTTTATTGGTGCTACCCAGTGATTTTTGCGTCTGTCTGTATTTTCCACTCATTCACACACTTTAGATATCTTTTTGATGTGAAAAACTGTGGTTCATTTGCTGTTTTTTAATGGTTCAGTACCTGATTCTTTGTACTGTGTGAATATGTCCATATGGTTAAAGATACAGAATAGGACAAGCTTTAAAGATTAATATCAGCAATTCATCTAACATGACTGAGTATGAAATTATCCTTTAATTACACTTCAGGACTTCAACTTATTTTAAACCTTGCCTCTGTTAGGCTATAAATGAAGACATGAGCATTTACTGGGTGAAAGTACAGGTTAACACTTCAGAGTTAAAACACATGTACAGGCAGAAGTCTTCATTTCTGACAGATCAAGTTTGAGACTCAAAGCAGTTCTGAATGTTGAAAGAGTGCTAGGTGCAATAACAGCATGTCATGCTCATTCAGCAGTTTAGGTCTGTCCAATTCGTAGGCACATGATTATCTCTGTGCTGTGAGAATGAATAAATATAGTCACATCAGTTGTTGGATTTTACATGAAGTGGATTTCAAAATTGTCAGAGACCTCACAAGTTTTAACAAGCTTGTGACAGGCTCATGGGTGTCTGCAAATTATTTTTGTTTCTCTGTAAAAAACATTTCCAAGAAAACTCCCTTGTGTGGGAGCTGCTTGCAGCCGTTTTTTTTTAGCTGTGGTTACAAACAGACAATTGCAGATTTGGCCTCTTCAACTAAAAAAAAGGGTCAGTGCTTTGTTGTAACTAGCCCTTGCATTAAGCAGTTAAGTAGGTCTAGTCAGAAACAGCACTACAAGTCATCTAAGTGCTGGTATAAATAACAGTACGGTATCATTTATACACAACTTCAAATGATAGGTTTTTCATAGAATAATCATAGGTCTTTTTCAGCAGAAAGCACCATGCTGTTTATTATTAATCAAACTTAATAACTGCAATTAGTGTTTCTCAAAAATAATCACAGTTAGGTTTTTGTCTTGCATCGTGTGTGTGTGTGTGTGTGTGTGTGTGTGTGTGTGTGTGTGTGTGTGTGTGTGTGTGTGTGTGTGTGTGTGTGTTGTTTTGGTCTTGCTGTCTCTTAAAAAAAAAAAAATATATATATATATACATTTTTGAAATTTCTGTTGTTGACAGGTAAGGTACATAAATAGGAGATGTATTAATAACTCTTCTTTTCCCAGATTGATGAATGTTGACAACAACCTACTTCAGACTCGAGAGGAGGAAGGTGCATCCTATGAGAGGACGCTGGTGGCCTCTGAGTTTATTGATTGGCTTTTGCAAGAAGGAGAGGTAACAACCAGAGACGAGGCAGAGCAACTTGGGCGAAGACTTCTGGAACATGGAATTATTCAGCATGGTGAGTCATTTCTTCAAGATGATACACGGTGATACAAGATGAGATACGGTTGGGCATGCAGGCATACAGTTTCCATATGGTATCGTGCAGCACATTTGCCCACATTTGTTGCAGCTGGGCTTGTAGATCCTGCATACTCGTGGGTTGCTGAAGCGTTGCAATCTGGCAGAGACATTCCTGGGAAACCCTTTCTGTGTGTGAGCAAGCATTATCCTGCTGAAAAATGCTAGTTGGAAGCCCTGCCTTAAGAGGCAACACGTGGCCACAGGATGTCCTGGGCTGATCTGTTAGTGTCCCTCGTATCACTACTAGTGGTGACCGACTGTCGTATGCGATGGTTCCCCTGATCATCAGACCAGCAGTTGGGGCAGTGTGTCACACCACAGCAAAGACAAGTTTGAAGTGCTCACCATGAGACCTCCATCGCATTCCAAACAGAAGCTGGATTTGTTAAGACGATACGGTTCCAGTCTGTAGCAGTCCAGGTTTGTCGACACCACTACAAACGAAGGCAGCAATCCAACATTTCTATTTGGGTGTGTTATTTTTTGTCATTGAGTGTAGTAAATAAAATGTTCCTAAAACTTCGTACAAATTACACAACATACCTATGACTCAATGTTCCTGGCCTTATCCTGTTTGTAAATTCACACGCATGTAAACATGTGCCTCAACTGCACCTACCGACACCCTAAAATCTTTGTATACTGCGAGATAAGGTCAATGGCTGGTTAGAGAGTTGATGATGGTAATTTTTTGGAAATCTTTTGTAAATGAGGTTTCTGGAACCTTACATAATGACTGGCTGTATGGGGGTCAAAAAAACATTTCCCATTGTTTATTTTGTCTCATTTCCTGTTTCTGAGTAACTTGTGCCATCTTGTGACCTTAAACTGGCATCTCTGTGGCATGTGAACCATTCATGTGACTTTGTGCTAAACATACTTCATTTTTTAGATAGTTACCTGTGATTGAGGGCCCTTCAGGTGTATAGAATACTGATATTCTTGTGTGGTTCGCCGAAACCTGAAAATAGGAAATGAATCATTGTTAGCATTATGCACTTACTGTATAGCCTTGTTTGAAATATAATGTGGTATAGTAACAAAATATCAAAGTTATCAAAAAGTGTTAACAAAACTTTCAGTACCAGAGCCAACATATCACATCTGCCGTAACAACTGCTATACTACAACAGTTAATCTATCTGGCAAGCTTATGTACGGGTTAAGTAGGTTAATAACCTTAATAATAAGGGTAATAACCCTATCGGATCTACAGTATAACTGGATATACAGTATATGTGAATGGATGTTGTCCGAAAGGACATTATGTGGCTTTATGTACCTGTATCTGATTTCAGTTTAGAGTTTTGTTGGTGTGTGTGTGTGTGTGTGTGTGTGTGTGTGTGTGTGTGTGTGTGTGTGTGTGTGTGTGTGTGTGTGTAAAACGCTAACCCAGAGAATGGTGATGAATGCATAATACCTGTTGAACCCTGCAGCCAGTACCTGGTGATCTGTAACATCTGTAGATAATACTGTACATACTAGATATCATTTGTAAGTGGCTTTGAACCAACTGTCTTGATGTATTCTGGTAGCTCACATGCTACTCTACACACTGCAGTCAAGAAGCAGAGAGAAAACAACTTGATTACGTTAAATACACGCAAGGAAATGCAGTGTGCTTCCAGCTAATTAACCCCATAATTGGTCACCATAATTGGTCCCTTCCATTACAACCCACGAAAAGCCCCATCGGAATATATTTTTATTTAGAAAGACATCCAAGAGGAACTCATTATGCAATGGTCACTGTAGAACCAATAATAATAATAATAATAATAGTAATAATATTATTACGGCTATATGTGTTAGTGCGTGCGGAATTTTTTTTGGCTCACAATTCTGGACTCTTCCACCTGCAAGTTCCAGCAGAAGTAGAGATTTATCAGACCGAACGACAATTTCCAATCTTCAGGTGTCCCATTTTGATGAACTTTAACCCAATTTAGTCAAATTCTGTTGTTGGCTGACAGAAGTTAAACTCAACGTGGTCTTCTACTGTAGTAGCCCATCAGTGCAAGGTCTAACATACTATATTTTGATCACCACTGTTGTAAAATGTGGATGTTTGAGTTACTGTAGCCTTTTGTTAGCTCAAACATGTATGGACATGCTGCTGTCTTATCAACAAGCCATTTCCTTTCACAAAACAACCGCTCACTAAATGCACCATTGCAGTTTCTAAAAATAAAACCTCCCTATGTATCTGTGACTTGGATCGCATTTATCCCCACCCTGATCTTTGATGTGAACATTAACGCCTCAGTTAATGTTCACATCAAAGATCAGGGTGGGGATAAATGAGCCTTATATGTTTGTACATTGTGGTGCTGTGACACGAATGCATGAGGCTAGTTGCATGAATGAGCAGGTGAACAGGTGTTCCTAATGAAGTGGCTAGTAAATGTGTCTCTATAAAGTATATTAGCAGGATTCTTATCTAAATGAGAATATATCTCACTGTAACATGTTTAATACAAAACCCTGTGAACAGAATGTGAGAGGATCTGTGCTAACACTAATGTGAACCAGGAGTTCAGATAGGTTTTGTGATTATTCATCATCCTGTGAAGATGCCAGAGAACAGCTAGTTTCCCTTTAAACTATATACGAATATGTGAGCTGTGTTATATGGATTTTTCTCAGTTTGGGCACTGAAAGGAGCTGGGATGTTGCTGAGGATTCATGCTCACTGTAAAGTTGTGTGCAGCGCATTGCTTCGCTTAGCCCACCTTAACGCAAGAAGATATTTCAGAAGAAAGCAAAGAACTGAGTGAAACTAAAGTTAATTATCAAATTAATCCACAACTGTCCCTTGATCCATGCATGGTTCTTTCACTTCGGAGTGTAAACCCATCACACATTTTTCACCTGAGTGGTAGGACCTGCTCATTATCATCATTTTTGCACTTAAAAGGAGCGCAATGCCAGCCAAACTTTGCCCAGCACTCAGTCTGCTCACACTGATGCTGCATATGTGTAAATAAACTTTGTGTTTCATAAAACTTTCAGCACCAGATGCTGTGTTGTTGTGTTTGTCATTACAACTGCTGTATTACAACAGCAGGTAATATATGGGCTTCAGAGAAACAGCACTGTTTCTTTTTGTAATGCTTGTTATTTTTGTTAGAACTTGCCATCCCCTTAACTGGACCATCTGATCCTGATTTAGTAACTGGACCAGACATTCTCCTCAGTGATTTATTAACTGTTGCAGTTGAACTATCAGAACATTTATTTGAATTGTTACATAGAACATATGTTGTCTTCTACATCATTACAGCTTCTTATGGCTTTGTTTATTAATACTGTTTATAATCTTGTTGTTTGGTCTCACCTAGAGCTGGATTGGTTCCCTAAGTTGAGCCAGTTCCTCTCAAAGTTTCTTCCTCAGCTCTGTTGGGGGTCCTGAGACTATGTGTCTTGTCAAAACATCTATAAAAATAACGTAGACATTGAATTGAATTGTAGAGGTATCGCTTCCCTGCGTGGATTACTTCTCCATGCTAAATATTTCAAGCAATTTTACATCTTATTATTAGATTATGCATACTGTTAGGTTTAATATACAGTGGGACCAAAAAGTATTTAGTCAGCCACTGATTGTGCAAGTTCTCCTACTTAGAAAGATGAGAGAGGTCTGTAATTTTCATCATAGGTACACTAACTGTGAGAGACAAAATGAAAAAAAAAATCCAGGAAATCACATTGTAGGATTTTTAAAGAATTTAATTGTAAATTATGGTAGAAAATAAGTATTTGGTCAATAACAAAAGTTCAACTCAATACTTTGTAACAATGACAGAGGTCAAACGTTCCTGTAAGTCTTCAGCAGGTTTGCACACACTGTAGCTGTATTTTGGCCATTCCTCCATTAAGATATCCTCTAGAGCAGTATTGTTTTGGGGCTGTCGCTGGGCAAAACACAGACATTTCCAACTCCCTCCCAAATTTCTATGGGGCTAAGGTCTGGAGGACTGTTGCTACGAGCGGCGTGTTTGTGATCAATTTATTCATCATGGAAGACCCAGCACGTTCCATCTTCAATGCTCTCACTGATGTATGGGAGGTTTGACTTAAAAATCTCACAATACATGCCCCATTCATTCTTCCCTTAAAACGGATCAGTCGTCCTGTCCCCCTTTGCAGAAAATACAGCCCCAAAGATGATGTTTCCCCCCCCAGGATTCAGAGTAGGTCTGGTGTTCTTGGGATTGCAACTCAGCATTTTCATCCTCCAAAACACGAGAGGTGTGATGTTTTTACGAGTTCCTCTCGGAGTAGATGTGTTAGTGTAGGCCTTTGTTACTTTGGTCCCAGCTCTCTCCAGTCATCATCAGGTTCCCTCTGTGTAGTTATGGGATTTTTGCTCATGTTCTCATGATCATTTTGACCCCAAGGGTTTCCCTCCGGATGAGGATCTTGTGTGGGGCCCAGATCGAGGGCGATTATCCAATGGTCTTGTCTGTCTTCCATTTCTTACAACTTGATAACACAGTTGATTATTCACACCAACTGCTTCCCTATTGTAGATCCACTCTTACAAGCCTGGGCAGGTCTACAAATTTTCTTCCGGTGTCCTTCGACAGCTCTTTGGCTTGGCCATGGTTGAGGTTGGAGTCTGACGTTTGAGGCTGTGGACAGGTGTCTTTGAGACGATAATTGAGGTCAACAGGGGCCATTTAATGCAGGTAAATGAGTGGAGGACAGAAGAGCTTTTTAAAGAAGAAGAGTTACAGGGCTTGTGAGAGCCAGAAATTCTTGCTTTTGTGGGTGCCAAATACTGATTTTCACCATGATTTACAATAAAATTCTTTAAGAATACTCCAATGTGAATTTCCTGGATTTTATCCTCATTTTGTTTCATTGTTGGAAGGAGCCTTTGATGAAAATTACAGACCTTTCTCATCTTTCTAAGTATGAAAACTTGCACAATCAGTGGGTGACTAAATATTTTTGCCCCCATTAAGATCAACATCCTTTAAGCTGTTGGTGAAACAATTTACAAATAAAGGCTTAAAGAATCTATGTTACCATTCCAGTCCAGAATGATGAGAAAAACCGAATTAGAAAGGTTGGCACATGAATTATTTATTTTTAAAAGAGGTATTTATTTAATCTTACTAGATGATTAGAGTCAGTCATGCCCTGAAGCAACAAGACATGGATACATGCTTAAAACGTCTGTAATGTGTTAAACAGCTTGGAAAGTGTTACACACCGCCAAGTTCAACATGCTTAATGGGGAGTTATTTCAGGTGTTTAGATTTTTTAAGAACCGTCTATGGTCGTAAGTGCTATTTGGACAGATGTGTTTACAGAACAGTGTTAGGCCATCCACTATTTAGTCTATCAATTTAAGAGCTTTCCTCTCGTACAGTATCCACTTCAGCCAGCAGCTGTCCCAAGTCCCAGTGCACTGCCTGACAATTTGTTTGATCTAGAATATTTCAGCCTAAACTTGAGCAATATAAGAGCAGACGCATAGGAAGATATAAATTTAAAAGCACTACAGCAACATCGATCATGCATATGCACAACAGGGACTGCACAGCTGTAGTGTTACCAACAAACTTGTTAACTTTAGCCCACCTGGTATTAGGCGACATGATGAATAAATAAACTGGACAGAGGTGGATTTACCAACAAACAAATGTCTTACTTGGAATTACAATTCACTGCCTTGCATTCTGGGTTGGTGCTAACTAGGTGCCTATCAAGTGATTTTGCTTGTCAAATGAGTGGGGACGTTTCTGCTTTAGCGCCATTATCTGGAGCACCCTTTATTGGAAACTTGATTTGACATGCGATTGGATCTGTTGGTCAATTAATATGTTTTTGCAAGACATATAACACAACCAGCTGTTTTAACCTTTTATATGTTTCGTTTTTATTATTATTTGTTAGGCTCTTGCATCACTCCCATTCTGTGGCGATGTGTAGTATACACATAAAATCTATTGCCATGAGATGGCAATGTTTTGGATACAAAATAAGAACAAATATCTAAAACGTCCACACCTTTACCAAACATACCAACAGCTGAAGACGTTTTCAGCCCCTCTCTAGGTTCATGCTTATATATAACTAATTGATTCTTTATATTAATAGTTGGCAACAATAGCGATCCTGGTCAACTTATTCACTTACTGTTACAAAAAAAAAGGGTTCCCTTATAGTACTACATTTTTAAGATCAGTATGCATCACAGTGTGACAGTTCTAAAAAGTCCATCGTAGACCTCTAATTCATGCTGCTACAGGTACAAAACGTTGCCTAACGTCTGTTAGGCAACGTCCATTCACTTAGACATCTCTGGTTTGATAAGTTTATTTCTTTCATTGTGGTTAATTAATACTTACCCATGCATTACTTTTCCAGATACATAAGGCGGTTGTAGTGCAGCCCAGAGCATTAATGTCCAATGTAACAGCACAGCCTCTGGTGCAGAACGCGTTTATTAAAACAATGTGGCGTCAACATCAGCAGCCTGACTGCTGGGCAACATTGGATGGCGCTGTGTCCTTATAAGCAAGGAGATGATGAAGATGAGCAGGTCTTACCAGAGTACATGCACTGGATCTGCATTCAGCAGCACGAGAACTGTGCGGGGAATTCAGGACAGTCGGTGTTTGGAAAATTAAGATATGATAAGATAAGAAAAGATAATCTTTTATTATCCCACAAAGGGAAATTTGCATTGTTATGGCAGTAAAATATACAAGCATATACATAAAGTTTGCACACAGCTGCATAAAATGTAAAGTTCGATGTAATAGATACAACATACAAAAAGTTACATAATTTACAAAGGTATACAAATATTGCACAAAACACCTGATAAGGTCAGTATATATTGCAGCATATACTGACGAGGCAGACATTTGCAATTGAGAATAACTGGCTGATCTGAATCTAGATTGTTTAATTGTGGAAAGACTGTCTGGTGCTCTGTGTATGGCAGTGCAGATTGTGTAGCCTGACAGCAGCAAGGAGCAAGGAGCTGTGGTATCTCTCCTTTGAACACCCCAGGTGTAGGAGCCTGTCACTGAAGGAGCTGCATTGCTGGGACCACCTCCTGGAGTGGCTGGGAGGAGTTCTCCATTAAGGATGATAGCTTGGCTAGCCTTCTTTCCCAAACTACCTCCACTGAATCAAGAGTGCAGCCCAGAACAGAATTGCCCTCCATTTGGTTTTATTTGTGGTGGAAAGCAGATTGAGAAACAAGCGGTGTAGGGAAACCTGCGTCTTTGCAACACAGCCACTAGAGTTAAATGTGCTTGTTACTCACAGCTTCTGCACACATCTCAGACAGTTCCCTGCTCTCTTCCGTAGAAATCGTCAAAAAGGCTCTAATTCCATAAATGTGATTGTGTGTGTCTGAGAGAGAAAGCGAATGCGAGAGAATCAATGTGCTGCATGCAGCTTTATAATGAAATGAGGGTAAAAAAAAATAGAAAACCAAACGTGGCAGTCAATAAATCAGTGTAAGGGAGGCATTGCAGTATCTTGGCTATTTATTAAATACCAGTACACTACAGCATCTTAAATGGAATTGCTAAGTACGGTATATAGTGTGGTGTTCAGACAACATCCAGATTGCATAACATGCAGTTTCAGAGAATGCATTTTGGACGTTAAGCGACACCCAGCTGTGCTGTTATATTTTTAAATGAATCTTATTTCTCAAGAAGAAACTTTTTCTTTGTACACTCAGTGTATACATGGTAAATGTCTGCAATACTATTTATGTAGACATACAGTACTGTGCAAAAGTTGTAGACGTTCTATATTTTTCAGTTTATATTCTGATTATTCTTTATGTTTTAGTGGTCGCTGTTCTACAGTTACGGAATTTTGTTAGTCTGTTTCTTCGCATACAGTGGTACCTCGGTTCTCGACGTTAATTTGTACCAGAAGGCTTGTCGAGAACCGAAAATGACTAGTACCAAGCAAAGCCTTTCCCATGAGGAATAATGTAAACTGAATTAATCTCTTCCAGACCCCCAGAAATTCCACGCTGTATAAGCATTATATGCAATAATGGAGTTGTTCTGTACAGGTGCTCCCAGATTTACAAAGGGGATATGTTCCGACAAAGTTAAATGTATCATGAACCGTGGAACTGTATATTGTTTCAGGAGATTGCCGTGGAAGTGTTTTATTTCCTCGTATTCATATTAAGCCACCATCTACTGTTATAGATGTACTGAATCATGGAACTGCTTTCAATGTCAAAAACAGATCCTCAGTAAACAGGGCTGGTTGAGGGTAGATCTGAATTTAGAGCCATTTTGAATCAGTACAAACAGAAGCTGTGTTGCATCATCATGCAGTTTCCACATAACAGTATGTTCTCTTCACCACTGTACCTGTTTACCATATGCATGTTTACTATACATGGGGTTGTGCATTGTTCCATACATGTAGGTTGCTGCATACAGCACATTTGTCAGCATTTCCATCGGATATGACCACGGATATGTGTGGTTCTTAATGTCCTTGAGTGGTGACTTGCTCTTTTCCCACTGCTTGTGGTCCTGCAGGCAGTTCATGAAAAGAGTTCAAATTGACTTGTGAGCTTTTTAAAGCTTATTTTTTCACATCTTTTTGGGACAGCATTCAATATTTCAATATTCAGTATTTTACCTGAATCAAATTGCCAAATACGTCACTGCAATATTGTGCTGTTTGCTCATTGCTCACTGCTGAACAGTGCAGCCTACATGCAAAATCTGCTTTAAATTCCCCAACACAGAGCTAATAAACACACAATAAAGCCCATGTGTCCTTGGGGGTCTATACCACCATCGTGCATCAGTGAAAAATATGGGACAAAAGACTAAGGGTCAATGGAAAAATGACTTTGAATGCATCATTTTGAACCACTTATGGACGCACAGGCTTCACTGGCAGCGAATAAAGTGTGGTTGGTTGAGTTTTGCACAGTAGGAAACATCTTAGTGTTTATTGAACAGTGTTCTTTAGTTGTCCTGCCTTGAAGCATGGCTTCTCTTATGACGATTGGGCAACCTCCCCAAGCACTGGAACCTCATAACGAGTTGTCAATCAGTAAATCAGGAAGTGACTGACTTATCACACTTCAATAAATTTGTGCCAGTAAGCCTTATAGTTTATTTACAATATTTACAGTTCAAAACGATTAAACAAGATCCACGTTTCCTTAAGGAACTTCAACAGTGCTTGAAATATGGCCAGTGTTGTGACAGTTCACAGCTTTTCTGAACTAGTTCAAGATCAGTTCATACATGCTCAAAGGGAACAGTTCACGTTCAAAGTTCACAATTTTAATTCTGAACTAGTTCAAAGTTCAGTTCATTTTACTTTTTTCGTGAGGTATTCAAATAAATACTTTTTTCACACTACAAGCTAGAAATCACTATACGTTCTTTGAAACTGCTCATTGTAGACATTTGCTCATGACACTGCAATTGTGTACGCGGCGTTGCTATGCCTACCCCGCTCTGCTGCAATTCATCACGGGTAACGTCGTGCGGAAGCCAGTATGTTATTAACTAGCCAGTTTGTTAACTAGTCTCAGCCGGACACTACGTTGCCCGCAATGCATTGCGCACACAATGTCAAAACCATTTCTGTCTGGTGATACATGATTTACGCTGCACCAGCGAGGAGAGGGAACTTTCTCTCGTTGCGTTTCAAAAGAGAAAACAGATGTCACTCAGTTTTCAATGGAAAACAATTTCCAACGTTCATTTACAGTGATGTCTGCCGTTCATGACACATAATGTGAACTAATTCACGTTCAAGTTCTTTATTAAAAAATGTGTTGCGTTCAGTTCAACGTTCACGAAAAAATGAGCGTGTTCAATGAACGCGTTCTTTTGAACTTGTTCACGCACAACACTGAATATGGCAAGGTGGGTTTGTGTCCCAGTACTTTTGGGACACGAAATGAAATGTATTTTTATATCCCTCCACTGTTTAAAAAAACAAACAATGTTGCTTAGTAATGTAGATAATTAATATAATTAAGCACTTTATATGTAATCCTCACTATTGAATGTATTTTAGAGACTATGTAAGCTCTAGCCCATTTAGTACAATAGCAGCTCTCTACCTTATAGCCTATGGTATCAAAGTCGCTGCTTGTGGTTTCATTCCACAAACTGTGTGGCAGTTGCGTAACACATCTGACTGTACATTGTACAGCAGTGCAGTTGTAAATCTGTTGCCAGTAAATGAGCATGACAGTGAGACCCCACACTGCACACCCAGTCACCTGACCGCTATTCGTCCTGTTTATGTGTTGAGTGCTTTCTATGCCCTTCCAGCATCTGCTTGTGACTGCATGTGTACTTGTGGCTTTAGTTTAGTGGTGGTGTTACCATGGCTCAAGGGACACAGTCAGTGGGAAGTTAAAGGCCCTGTGGGATTTTTGTAGCTCTCCAGCTGTGTGAGGCAAGTGGAAAGGAGGATATTGGGTCAGAGTGTGCAGCAGACTTAGGACAAATCTGTGGGAGAGGACACGTAGCAACTCCCAGCTGCGTTCTTTTTGTATCACTGCTGAGTATATACATGCAGACAACATTGCCAGTAAAGGCTTTCAAACAAGCAGTCGTGTGCTGTTAAACTTTTATCTGTTTCTTTAACTTTGCACTCACTGCGTTCTGATCTCAGATATGAGGAGGGGATTTACTTTCATACTTGGAGGAATATGAAGCACACCCTATGGCCTTGCTAATTCGAATCATAATGAAAAATAGACAGTTTATACTTAACTTTTGATTTATTATGAACTGTTATCACAATCATACCGGATCCAAGTGGTCATTTGGCAAAAAAAGATACTTAATGCAATATTTCTGCTGTTTTTGCAAAGCAGTAACAAAACGCTGTAGCCATATTATATAAAAAGCAATTCTGAGTCACCTGATAAAAACATATTGGTGGGACTGTGGGAGCCTGGTGGTTAAGGTACTGGACTATGGCTCAGAAGGTCCAGGGTTCAAGTCCCATCTCTGCCGAGCTGCCACTGTTGGATCTTTGGTTGTTAAACGGCACATACTCGTACAATGATTACAAAATTCCCTCACATCTAAAAACCCCACTGAAATCACAGGTATTATTCCGAATGATTTTAATACTTTTCCCTTCAGCCCCTTTGTTTGAATGTCAAGTCAGATTTATTTATATAGTGCTTTTTTACAGTGGAGCATTGTCTCAAAGAAACTTTGAAATTTTAGATTATCTTCTAATATCTACGGCCAATCCAAAATTGAGCAAGCCTAGAGCAATAGTGGCAAGGAAAAACTCTCTAAGCATTGTGATTGCTCTAATAATTGGTTTTATGAACTTTCTGCACCCTCCATACCTTACACTAGTGTTTTTTCCTCCTTTTCAGTCACCAACAAGCACCACTTTGGAGACGGAGACCTTCTATTTCAGTTTCGGATGAATTTCAGACGGAGGCGACGGCTCATGGAGCTGCTGAACGAGCGAAGTCGGGTAATTCCAGAGAGTCACGACAGTCCGTTCTGCCTACGCAAGCAGAACATGGAGAGCAGCAACAGCAGCTTCCTGTCCGGTCAGTCTGATGTTGGAGCAACAAAATGAAGGTTTTTGTCTGTTGTAGCCAGTGATGGAGGAATGTGACAACATTAGCATGTCTCGGTGCATAACACACCAATTTATAGCCAGTAGTGGTAACACTAACACACTTGTGATGTTATCAGGTGTTGATGATCAGTGGGTGGTTGGTAATGCTATTTTTACTTTGCTGTGAGTAGGGATACCTCCATCGCTTACATTTGTCAGATGCTCTTATCCAGAGCGACTACAAATTACCGCTACCTAGAGATTATGGAGTGCTCAGTTTACTCTAATTACATATATAATAATAATAAACACTAAGAGCGTAAAGAGAAAGTTGACAAATATGCATACAAAGAACACATCAGGTAAAACAAAAGTGTAGAGGATAGATATTGTTTGAAGAGGTGAGTCTTCAGACTGCTACAGAATTTAGAGAGTCACTGGGTCATTCTGACTGGTGTGGGAAGCTCATTCCAGGAGGAGCCAGGACACTGAAACATCGAGATTTTGCCCTCAGACGTGATTACATCTCAGAGAGGATAGCAGCTATCTGCTAAAAAGCTGTAGACCTAGGCTCGCATGCTGGTGTATTCTTCTGAAGCAAAGAATGTAAATAGCATGGAGAAGAATATTTTGAGGCCTGGAAAGCTAGGGCAAGTTTTCAGTGTGATCCTGGCTGTAACAGGAAGACAATGGAATCATTTCAGTAAATGTGCAACATGTAAAAACCTTGGTAGGTTGTGTAACAGGTGAGTGGAAACATTCTGAATGTTGGAGCAATGGAACATGAAGGCAGACCAGCAAACAAAACATTGCAGTGATCAATCTGGAGATGATATAAGCCTAGATGAGGATCTGAGCAGATTCTCTGGTCAGACAAGGACATATTCTTCTGTTGTTGTACAGAATAAATCAGCAGGTTTTTGATGTGGTCACAAAACTTGAGGTTTATGCCAACAAAACAAAACTATGCCAACTGTGTGAGGCTGGTGTTGAGGGAGAGGTCCAGCATTGCAGTGTACTTTGAAAGAAGGTAGGTCAGTACAGTTGTGTTCAGACTGAGCTTCAGTTGATGTTTTGCGATCCAGCAAGAGATGTCAGACAGGCAGTCAGAACGGGAATGGACCAAGAACTGATCCCTAAGGAACTCCTATAGTAATCTTATGAGGTGACGAATGTGAATCTTCACCATGCTATTTGAGCAAAACCAATTGTTCCAGCCATTCCCAAAATGTTCTATGTTAAATCATCATGATCAAAGGACAGTCACAGTCATTTCCTTAACTGCTAAAATGATAACAGTTTGAACAGCTTAATGCAGGTTCCTGTGTCCATAAAGCACTTCAGACCTATATTTGGGTTTCCTCACTATTTCCTCATTCTTACGATCCACATGCTGGCATTTACATTCAGGAAATATGTTCAGGCAAGCATGCTGATAGTATTATTTGATTGTTTATCAGTTACTAGGTTACAGAGTGCTCCTTAACTGGTATTGTGGTCTCTTTATTACAGTCATTCTGAATTGACATTGCAGCTTTCTGCAAACAAAGGTCAACTGCCTTAAGCAGTTAGCACAATAAAATAATTGTACCTCCCTCCTGCCTTGCACACCACCCGCTCGAGTGTTTGGAGAAAACGAGTTCTGTTTCCTTTGTTATGTAATTCATTTCACCTGCTCAGTGGAATATACAGAACTGTTCAAAAGTTTTAGGCCACTAATAATTTAGATATACCATGGTTTTAGCAATGATATAATGCCCATATATAATTGTATCTCAGTTTCTTACTGGGAGACTGAATACAACCAGCCTGGTGCCTGGTGCAGGTCTACAGTTTTATTCCTGGTGTCCGTCGACAACTCTTTGGTCTTGTCCATGGTTGAGTTTGGAGTCTGACTGTTTGAGGCTGTGGAGAGGTGTCTTTTATACAGATAATGAGTGGAGGACAGAAGAGCTTCTCAAAGAGGAAGTTACAGGTCTGTGAGAGCCAGAAATCTTATTTTCCGCCATGATTTACAATTAATTTTTTTTTAAATCCTGCAATGTGATTTCCTGGATTTTTTTCTCATTTTGTCTCTCATAGTTGAAGTGTGCCTATGATGAAAATTACAGACCTCTCTCATCTTTCTAAGTAGGAGAACTTGCACAATCAGTGGCTGACTAAATACTTTTTTGCCCCACTGTATATGCTCATTATATTATTGCTAAAACAACAAATCTAATGGTGACCTAAGAGTTTTACACAATACTGTACAAATACATCTGTATGTCTGTGTATTTATCCATCCATGAGATATAATTTCCCCCTCTATTAATTAATGCTGCTCATATACAATAGTGCAATAAACTTGTGCTTGTCAGTCTGTGTATTTATAGCTCCAAAATTTTTGCAGCCATGGTAAGGATGGGTAAAGAATTTTATAAAGTTTTGTGATGTAGTGGCTTAATCTCTCAGTAACAATATTACAGCAATATAAACTTTAATTGCAGTAATTCTTCTCAAAAAACAATAGTTTTTCTTAAAACCATAAGTCACAATAATTGGCATGCCTTCCTGTAACGCTTGGCAAGTTTGGAGAATACTGTACAGATCAAGGAATCATTGGTTTCTAGGTTCTCTCTTGTGCATTCTTCTTTTCAGCTCACCCCTCAAGCTTTTAACTCTTCATTTAATGATCATAGAACCATGGCTTTGTGATTTAGTTAGTTTTCATTTAAAATGCCCTAGTACTTCATGGAGTCCAATATGCTGTGTTAAAAAGGTACTGAGGGCCTTTGGAAAGAAAAAAACTTCATCATCACAGATCCTCCACCATACTTAACAGTGGGGATTAAATTCTTCCTTTTTTAACCATGCTTCTAGTGGTTCCAGACATGGCTAATCAGGTCTGCATCATGTCCGAGTCTGCCAGATGGCATCACCTCTGGGCACCGGGTTGCAGATCCAGCGAATTACAGCTGGATCAACCAAGTGCCTAAGTGCGGATTATGACAGACATAATAAATGCCATCAATTTAAAGAAATCACCTTGTTATGTTGCACAGTTTAAGAGTGAATATAAAAAAAAGTTAATCATATTCCACAAGGGTGACCAAATTGAAAAGGGCTTTCCTATAGAATTTCCTCACACACATAAACACACAGTTGGGTGAGAGTGTCTAGTAAATTGCGTGTTGTAATCTTTATAGGTCTGACACGCTGTACAAGCAGACACAGCTTTGCCAAGCTGCCACTGTTGGGTCCTTGAGCAAGCCCATAATTGCCCAGATTGTAAAACTATATCAGTTGTAAGTCACTCTGGCTAAGGGGATCTGCTAAATGACTAAATGTAAATATTACAGGTATGCGTTGTTTAACACCCTCGTTACATTCTGTGAACCAGGTCGTTGACCGAAATGATCGTTGACATTACAGACATTACCACATAGTCACAGTAGTTTAGGTACTTTGCACATCGTGTTTTATTTTAAACAATACTATTTCTTAAAACACAATGTGAAAATATTTAGTACTGTACATTACAGTAATTTTAATCTTTGGATGTTTCATAAAATTAGAAACACTTACTGTATTTTTCGGGCTATAAAGCGCATCGGGTTATAAGGCGCGATACCAATGATCGACTTCTAACGGATCTATTTTCATACATAAAGCGCACCGGGTTATAAGACGCATGAAATGAAACGAAACTCTTAAGTTCCGTCGGAAGCTCAGTTTGGTCTTTACCTGGCGCAGGGCGGCGTCTTGCTTCCTCCACTTCCGTACCATTGATTCGTTAATGTTGAATTCTCTCACAGCTGCTCTATGACCATGTTGTACTGCGTGACTGATAGCGTTGAGTTTGAAATCCGCTTCGAAAATGAATGAATGAATGCACGTACCCTAATGCTGAAGCACATACCGTATTACTCCGTGATGCTGCGCATATAACATTTTGACAGTTGATGAGCGCCGTGTACCATCTACAATCGTTTCTATGTCAGAAGCACACCCAGAATTATTCATACTTAGACGCAAAACAAAAACCCATTTTTAAGCGAACACTGTCCGATTTATGAGAAAGTTTAAAGAGCATTTTAAAGTGCGCCTTATGGTCCGAAAAACACCCCTACGGTACTGATAATGAAACCTAAAGGAACTTTGTTGTTTACTGCTTTCCATTAATCTTTCTGTCAGCAGGGTTCGCAAGGGTTTTGCTCGTGCTAGCTTCTGTCTTTTCTCCTCCGCCGTATATAGATATACAACAAGACCGATTTTTTATTCCCTATTATTCATTTTGATGACCATGGCCATTAAAGCGAACAGGCATTGATTGGATGGTTGTTAAACGGCGCATACCTGTGCAGTGATTACAAAATTTCCTCATATCTAAAAGCCCTACTGACATTACAGGTATTATTCCGAATTAACTGTAATACTTTTCCCTTCAGTCCCTTTGTTTGAATGCAGTCATTCTTGGTGTTATGAACCTGAAACCAATGATTCCTTGATCTGTATTCCCCGAGCTTGCCAAGCATTACAGGAAATTGTGTGTTGTAATCTTTACAGGGCTGACACTGTACATGTTAAAATGGTGCTTTAAAAAAACCAGACACAACTTTAATGGGGTTATGGTTTTTAGTAGAGCAAGAGATCTAAAATAATTGCTCAGTTACCAGTGAATAATATAACAAAAATGCATGCAAAAACAGAAAAGTATAAACTTGCACTGGCTACCAGTGTCTTGTCAGGATTTTTGGGTCCTCCTTATCCTCCTCACACAACTTTGGTATACATTTCCTGGCCACATTATTATTAGGGGGTGATTGAAGAAACTTTGAACATGGCATGGTTGTTGGTGTTAGACAGGCTGGTCTGAGTATTTCAGAAACTGCTGATCCACTGGGATTTTCACACACAGCCATCTCTAGGGTTCACAGAGAATGGTCTGAAAAAGAGAAAATATCCAGTGAGCAGCATTTGTTTCTTCACAGACCCACTCTGTCTTTGTTTCTTCAGGATGCCATTACCAGTCCTCTGACTGCAACCAACTTTTTTTAAACACATGGTAGTCCATAATAGTGGCAACTTTTGACTTACAGTCATGCATAGCCCAACTTTCCCTCTTAAAGGGTAAAAGGAAAATGCCAAGAAAAGTCCTGTGTCCTGTGTGTGCTGTTACAGAGATGGGAGCCTATAGGGTCTTGGTTTCTCAATAATGCCTGCAGTTTAATGTTTTTACAGCACAGGAAATTAGATCATTTGTGGGAGACAAGTCTCTGCTTTTCCTCTCTCCTAGTGCTTGACTATAACATTGTGCCAATTGTCGTGTGCAGTGATTTTTTGTGGTGTATTGTTTTGTTCTTCTTCTTTTTTCAATTTTGTACCCACCCTGTAGATGAGTTAAGAGCAATGTAATTCACTGCTGAACCCTTGGAAAAAAGTCCAGCTGTACAAAGAAAGCTATAACGTGTCATAATATTATTAGTGAATTATGAGTAGTTGTTACACTTGTCTGCATTTATGCACATGTAACAGTTTATGAAGGACATACCAAAAGGAGAAATGAAACTGATGTTTCCAAACACTCTGTGTTATTTCCACAGCTGTATATGTCACTAGTTCCTGTTTAAAAACTGCAAAACAAAGAATTATTTATTCTACTTGTATATTTAATTTATTATTATATATTTCAGTTTTAGTGGTCACTGCACTTTCTAGTTCTACAATTACAGACTGTAGTCCCTCCGTGTCTATACATACTTTGTTAGTCCCCTTTACTCTGTTCTCTATTGGTCAGCACCCCAACAGGACCACCACTATTTGGGTGGTAAACCATTCTCAGCATTACAGTGACACTGATGTGGTGGTGGTGTGTTAGTGTGTTGAGCTGGTACGATTTGATCAGACAATAGTGCTGCTGGAGTTTTTAAACACTGTGTTCACTCCGGTCCCCTCTGTTAGACCATCTACCATGTTATTCCACCTTGCAGATGTAAAGTTAGAGACAGTAGCTCATCTGACCGTCCACACATGATGCCTACAGGATGCTATTGGCTGTACATTTTTAGTTGGTGGATCTTTTCAGTCCAGCAGTCTCACCGAAGTGTTTAAACCCTCCAGCAGCACTGCTGTGTCTGATCCACTCATACCAGCACCACATCAGCGCACACTAACACACCACCACCACCACATCAGTGTCACTGCAGTACTGAGAATGATTCACCACCCAAATAGTACCTGATCTGTGGTGGTCCTGACAATTAGAGAACAGAGTAAGAACAAAGTACTAACAAAGTACGTAGAGAAACAGATGGACTGCAGTCTGTAATTATAGAACTACAAAGTGCTTCTATATGTACGTGGAACTGATTAAAATGGACAGCGAGTGTGGAAACAAGGATAATAATAAAGTGATCGGTGAGTGTATATATATATATGTGAGTTTAAACTGGCGGTGACATCCAGCAGAGAATTTGCTGACAAAGTGGCATTCAGGAGTGCTGTTATTGAACCCTGGGCTGATGGGCTGGCTCATTGTCCCGAGTATATTTTTCCTTTCTTGGCTGAAGTTGGGCATTCTGTCAAGATATGTTTTATTGTGATCGGAACTTGGCTGCAGTCACATAAAATATTATGTATATATTAAGGGTTCGCTTTAACTTAAAACAAATACAGTGGGGCAAAACAATATTTAGTCAGCCACTGAATGTGCAAGTTCTCCTACTTAGAAATATGAGAGAGGTCTGTAATTTTCATCATAGGTACACTTCAACTATGAGAGACAAAATGAGAAAAAAATCCAGGAAATCACATTGTAGGATTTTTAAAGAATTTAATTGTAAATTATGGTGGAAAGTAAGTATTTGGTCAATAACGAAAGTTCATCTCAATACTTTGTAACATAACCTTTGCAATAACAGAGGTCAAACGTTTCCTGTAAGTCTTCACCAGGTCTTCACAAAGGTGGTTTGCACACACTGTGGCTGGTATTTTGGCCCATTCCTCCATGCAGATCTCTTCTAGAGCAGTGATGTTTTGGGGCTGTCGCTGGGCAACACGGACTTTCAACTCCCTCCACAAATTTTCTATGGGGTTGAGGTCTGGAGACTGGCTAGGCCACCCTAGGACCTTGAAATGCTTTTTACGGAGCCACTCCTTTGTTGCCCGAGCGGTGTGTGTGTAAGATCAATGTCATGCTGGAAGACCCAGCCACGTTCCATCTTCAATGTTCTGACTGATGGAAGGAGGTTTTGGCTTAAAATCTCACAATACATGGCCCCGTTCATTCTTCCCTTAACACGAATCAGTCGTCCTGTCCCCTTTGCAGAAAAACAGCCCCAAAGCATGATGTTTCCACTCCCATGCTTCACAGTAGGTATGGTGTTATTTGGATACAACTCAGAATCCTTTTTCCTCCAGTTGAATTTTTACCAAAAAGTTCTATTTTGGTTTCATCTGACCACATGATATTCTCCCAGTCCTCTTCTGGATCATCCATATGCTCTCTGGCAGACTTCAGACGGGTCTGGACATGTACTGGCTTAAGCAGGGGGACACGCCTGGCACTTCAGGGTCTGAATCACTCTCGGCGTAGTGTATTACTGATGGTAGCCATTGCTACTTTGGTCCCAACTCTCTGCAGGTCATTCATCAGGTCCCTCCGTGTAGTTTTGGGATTTTTGCTCATTGTTCTCATGATCATTTTGACCCCACGGGATGAAATCTTGTGTGGGGCCCCAAATCGAGGTAGATTATTAATGGTCTTGTATATCTTCCATTTTCTTACAATTGCTCCCACAGTTGATTTATTCACACCAACCTGCTTGCCTATTGTAGATTCATTCTTCCCGGCCTGGTGCAGGTCTACAATTTTCTTCCTGGTGTCCTTCGACTTGAAATCTGACTGTTTGAGGCTGTGGACAGGTGTCTTTTATACAGATAACGAGGTCAAACAGGTGCCATTAATACAGGTAACGAGTGGAGGACAGAAGAGCTTCTTAAAGAAGAAGTTACAGGTCTGCGAGAGCCATAAATCTTGCTTGTTTGTGCGTGACCAAATACTTATTTTCCACCATGATTTACAATTAAATTCTTTAAAA
>JAJAGP010005863.1:0-27981 GCA_025084515.1 Ancistrus triradiatus | reverse complement strand
ATCGGGGAAACCAAACAGCCACTGGCGAAACGGATGGCACAACATAGAAGAGCTACCTCATCAGGTCAGGACTCTGCGGTTTACACCCACCTACAGGCCAGTGGCCACTCTTTCAAGGATGAAGACGTGCAGATCCTTGATAGGGAGGAACGATGGTTTGAACGCGGAGTAAAAGAAGCCATTTTTGTAAAAAGGGAACATCCATCCCTGAACCGAGGAGGGGGCCTCAGAGTACACCTCTCACCATCTTACAACGGAGCCATCGCAGCCCTTCCCCAATCCTGTGTGAATGGCACACATGGCCATTGTCGTTAATGGCTATGTCAATCTGCATATTAAACTGATCACCGGTCCCATTGTTATGCAATGGTGCTGGTACCAGTCGTTATGCAAAGGTGCT
Source organism: Ancistrus triradiatus (assembly GCA_025084515.1). Taxonomy (NCBI): domain Eukaryota; kingdom Metazoa; phylum Chordata; class Actinopteri; order Siluriformes; family Loricariidae; genus Ancistrus; species Ancistrus triradiatus. The sequence goes on along the minus strand of JAJAGP010005863.1, from coordinate 27,581 downwards.
GTATATAAGATTGGGGAAGTTTTCCAACTGCTGAGACTGGAGAAGTCACTTAGGTGAGTGACAAAACGTTTCTCCGACAAACTCTATGTCCAGATGAACAGATTCAACTTCTTGGATGTTTTGGAACATGTTGCAGGTATCACATTCAAAATGAGTGAACATTTGCAAAAATCAATAAAGTTTATTCGTTTGAACATTAAATATCTTGTCTTTGTAGTGGATTCAATTGAATATGGATTGAAAAGGATTTGCCAGTCATCGTATTCTGTTTTTATTTATGTTTTACACAAAGTCCCAACTTCATTGGAATTGTCGTTGTATTTCCCGTTCCTGTTTGACAGTGCACTGATGTCATGAATAGGCTGGCAGTGCATGTGAGGCTGAGAGTGCATGTCTGCAGCCAGACCCCTCTTGCTGTGTTGGTTCTATAGACTTGCTTGTAGTTGAAGCTGAATAAATAGAGAGAGCGCGGTAACTACGGACTGTGTTGCCTTGCAGACACATTTCTGTGTGTCTTTTCTTTCAAACTAAACACAGTTTCGCGACCTGCCATATCCCGAGGTGCATTGCGCCTGAGGGGAACTTGGCGATATCGGAACGATTGGCTGAGGAATATACGTTATTTAAATGTAAGGAGTTAAAAACGCGAACAGGTAAATGTTAAAAAGCAAAAGCGCAACATTTTTTGTTTTGTTTTAGGGAGCAAGTAACAAACACAGACCTTTATTAAACTGCTTGAGGAAAAATAAATGCCAGTGAACTGCAGTGAAGCTTCCCCTCCAATAATTGAAAAACTAAAAACAGCATATAAACTAAACTCCAAATTTCTGGCTGCATTATTATAACAATTATTGCTGTTTTGTGATACGGTGCGGGCGGGTGGTTCCTGACGCAAACAGGAAATCCAACGCAGAGTAGACCGTCTCATTTCGGTTCGGTCTTTGCCGCCGTCTACCCAGCTTTTCAAGCACACACCTTCGAAGGATGCAGCCCCTGAAATGGGATTCACCCACAGTCTGGCTGCAGCCATGCACTCAGACACATGCACTCTCAGCCGCGGTGACGTCACGTGCACCCTCAGACACAAACGCAGTCATCGCGGCAGGTAGAACGACATGTGTTCTTTTTTGCTTATAAAACGGTTTTCCATAGACTGATACAATATACGTAATATATTAATAATACAATAATATAATATATTACTCGTATGATCGCGATCTATTTCATATTCTTCTTTTGGGTTTATGGTGATTTGCATACTGTATTGGTGCATTATCGCCACCTACTGGACTGGATTACATGCATAGCGGTTAGACCGTAGACTGTACTGTATATATGGGTTACACATTCCCTGTTAGCCTACTGCATGTTATGGCCCAGAACAGACAATTCAACTTGAAGTGAACAATTAAATTTTTTTTTTTTTTCCAACTTAATACTTCAGGTGCTCCGTAATTTTCTTTGCTGTGCTCATCAAACTACATTTGCTATATTTACTTCCATTACGTTTCCATATAACTATTTGCCTCCATTATATTATTATATTTTATATATCTCACAACACGTTTTGTTGTTTTTTTTCCCATCAAACATTAGAATGTTAGAAACATTTCACTGCAAGTTCACAAGTGCTTTGTATAATTGTGCATGTGACATAAATCTGAATCTATGATTCAGATTTGTGTGAATTAGGGTAGTTTATTAAGGTAGTTTTAATTTTCCACATCCCTGTATCATTATTGAATTTCATTATATCTACAGTACAAAGTTAAGCTTTCATACATTCTAATTTTCATATATAACCATGTATAGATTTTGTTACATGTGATTTACTTCGTTCTGCACAAATATGAATAAGTTGCAGTGTAAAAGATTTTGAGCTCTGTATAAAACTGTATTCTTAATGTAGCCTCCACACTATTCTCTACATTTGTGCATATATTGGAAAGTATTATAAATGTCTGAGTGTCCTCAGTCTGTGATGGTGTGGAGGGCCATGTCATCCGCTGGTGTTGGTTTTATCAAGTTCAAAGTCAATGCAGCCATCTACCAGGAGGTCCAGCAGGAGTTAGCACCTGCCCACAGTGCCAAAAGTACTACCAAATCATCTGCTGACCATATTACTGTGCTTGGTTGGTTGTTCAGCTCTCCGGATCTGAACCCCATAGACAGTCGTTGGGGTATTGTCAAGAGAAAGATAAGAAACACTGACCCAGCAATACAAATGTGCTGAAGGTCACTATCAAAGCACCCTGAGCTTTACTAACATCTCACAGCAGTGCCACAGGCTGATTGGCTCCATGCCATGCTGCACTGATGCAGTAACTCATGGTAAACGAGCTCCAACCAAATACTGAGTGTACAAATTACAGTACCTGTAAGAAGTTGGACATTTCTGTATTGTACATTCTTTTCTGTCTGATCACATAAAATATTCTAATAATTTTACATACTGGATTTCTGGATTTTCTTGAGCTATAAGCCATTTAAATACAGTATGCCACTATAAATGTAATGAATATAGAATATACTAAGTCCCACTTTAGCTGACTTTGACTCACACTGAACATTTAGTATCTGCACTAAATATTGACTGATGCATATTTAAAAGAAAACAGAAAAGAAAACGCAAACAGTGTATCACAGCATTAACAACAAAGAACTTTCCATTTATCTGTTAGTTCAGTATCTTTGTTGGCTGAATAAAGGACACGTGTGTCTAAGTGCAGGTATTCGCTGTTGAGAAAAGTTACTACTGCAGAAATTTAACAGAGAGAGAGCCTGTTTTAATGACGGATTTATCACTCAATCCAACAAGACATCTGAAACGCTTACGTTAGCCAGATAGCTAACGGCTATCTAGACATCGTCAACAAAACGTTATTATTAGTAATACGATCAAAATTAGTGAATCTAACATTCAATCAACAACGCAAATGCGTACAGTGATTTACACCAGCGCTGAAACATTGCTGTCTAAACATATCATTATTCACAAACAAATATTATGAATGATTTACTTAAAGCTACCGTATTCTTTTCTCTTCTCCAATAAAGTCAACAAACGCTACGTATTTCCTCTTGCTGTCTGACAGTGCACTGACATCATGAAAGTCTGGCAGTGCATGTGAGCATGTCTGCAGCCAGACCCCTCTCGTCCACTGCAGTAACCAGAATCTAAATTCGGGACTTTTCAGAGTTTTCTGTGTATTCTTGGCTTATTTAATGTGTTTATTATAGATGAATGTTAAACGTCACAGATCGTGTTAATTGAAGTGCAAATAATGTGGAACTGGCTTATTTTATATATCCTTATTTCACTTATTTTGAGGTAACGCTACCTGACCATTGAAGTGTTAAATAAAAGCAATAATATAAATACACATTTTTGGGGGGCGCTTACTGCTATGTTAGTATTCTAAATCCACATGACTAACATTATATTTATTCATTCATTTCAATATCTGGTTAATCCAAGTGAGGGTCAAAAAGAGCTGCACGCGCACAGACACAAACTCACCCACTCAGACTGGCACACTTTAGAGAAACCAAGCGACACCCCTGGATTGTGTGAGGAAGTCTGAGCAGATTAACCGTGGCTACAAGCTCCACCTTCTGTTATACAGGAGAAGAAGCTTTTTGTTCGGTGACTCACCGTTTGCCTGGTTCACCGAACGTTTGAGAAGACACTATGGTGGACTCTAACAAGAAGTCGTTTTTATGGATTATAAAGCAGGAGAGAGAAACTATGGCGGGGGAAACTATACGGAAGAATTACAAACTGCGTACTTTAATAAGGAAACACACCAATGGCGGATCTCATATCCGAGGTAATCACATTTCAGACGTTACTGTGTCAACAGCCTGCTCTTATTTTTGCAGCGTTTGGTAACATTTCAGTGCTTGGTACCACGCTACTGGTAACTAGTTTTATTTTTTTTTATTAAAGCGTTATTATTTACTTTATTTACGTTATGTCCAGTTTTCAACTCATCAATTATTAAAACAATGGACCGCTCGGTGCTTCATCTAAATCTTTATTATTATAGCATATTACTTATTTAAAAACGATTGCACAGATAGACATAACGAACGGAAGGCCTTTCTTCTGGTGTTTGGATTTGATCCAGTGAAGGCTGAGTCAGTTCATTTCCCTCCCTTCCTCAGTCAGATCGCGAAACGCGCATGCGTAGTTTTTTTTTTTCCGGAATGGTAACAGGAACCAGGCTCGGTCAGCTCACTTCTGCAGTCATAAAGAGAAACACGCATTTGTAGGCTACTCTTCACTGGTGGAAAAACAAAAACAAATTCCCGCTGTTTTAAAAGGCGCTTAGGGCAAGCTGATTCTGCAGATCTCCTACTTCAGATCTCCTAAATCAAGGTACGTGATCAGCCGGTCTAAGACTCTCACTGTCAACTAGTAGCTGCAGTTTGGCTTTTTTATCCCTTTCAGGTCTGTCAGAGCTGTTGTTTCATTCATTAACAACAATGCATGTTATCTGTCCTAATTTTAAGGTTCCCATGTCGTAATTCAGTTTGATTAGCATTCCGTTTCCACAACGTGTCCCACGGACATCCCTTGTCTTGTCAGTGACAACTGAATTGGAGCAGTGGAGATGAAAATATTTAAGTGCCTCCTTGATATGACAGAATAAAAAATAAATTCTTCAGCAAAAACGAATCTCGTTATAACGACAAAAGTATCACGTTAAGACGTCCCAGAGAGAGAGCGAGAGAGAGAGCTGGTAGCTGTAACATGGTTTATTAAAGTACTAAATGTAATAAAACCATGGCAGATTCATAAGATATCTTAGTATCTCATATTAGAATCCTGGTTAACTATACAATAACCATGGTTCCTTTTCATAGTTTATAGTTGAACTACTAAGGTATATTATGGAAACTGTGTATAGTATGAACCTATCATGTTTCCTTTTAGCCAAGAACCATGGTAAAACCATTTTGTGTACATGTGTAATACATGCCACGTCCGTATTATTACTGACTCTCACATGTGCAGTGACTCTTGTTTGGTATGAACCTCCATGTTTTCAGACAGAGGGGGGTCTGCTCATTTTATTTCACTCTGGGTTTGCTTTGACACAGTGTACTGTTTGGGCAGTAGGTAGTTAAAACTACATCCATCCTCTATTAATGTGGATGCAGTAGCCTATAGGACATGTCACGTCCATAGTGTGACACATTCCTACATGTGTGGTGACGTTTGTTTGTTATAAAGTTATTTGTGGGACTGTGGTGGCCTAGTGGGTAAGGTACTGGACTATGGACCAGAAGGTCCAGGGTTCAAATCCCACCTCTGCCAAGCTGCCACTGTTGGGTTTTTGAGCAAGACCCTTAACCCACAATTGCTTGGATTGTAAGACTGTACCAATTGTAAGTCGCTCTGGATAAGGGCATCTGCTAAATGCTGTACATGTAATGTAAATGTATAAAGTGATTTAGAACACTGTCCAAAGGTTTCCGGGTTGCAGAAATCTCCACCCTCCTCTCCACCAACGCCTGCCACTGTTGGGGGTCTTTTTGTCCCAAGGCTCCCCTGTGCACCATCGCGGCCGTTAACATCCCACCACGAGCTTGTCCTCAGTGCAATGTGCTGTTAGCGGACGTGGTGATCCAATTGTCAAGGTCGCAGGCAGTCTCGGGTCTCGGCCCTCGCGAGCAACCGAACGACGTACGTCGCGATTCTGCTAAATGCCTGTATCACATGTAAACGCTGCAATGTGTTCCACCAAGTTGGGTTTTTGAGCAAGACCCTTAACCCACAATTGCTTGGATTGTAAGACTGTACCAATTGTAAGTCGCTCTGGATAAGGGCGTCTGCTAAATGCTGTAAATGTAATGTAAATGTATAAAGTGATTTAGAACACTTTTCTTTTGAAAACTACACTTTCGGTCGTCTTCACACAGATTGTTCTTGCCGGTAGGGTTACGTGATTCTTCACTGTACAAATTATTTAAATTACTTCACAATAAACTAAGAAATGGGGACTAAGCATAAATGAATTAGAAGGTAAACTCAAAGGCTACAGGGCGTGTTATTGTTGTTGTGCATTGTTACGCTGCTTCTGTTGTTACCTTAGCTTAGCATAGCTATCTATGCTATTCTGTATTTTTGAAGCTGTGGGATTAATACAAAATGAACGGCTGATCGCACCGACACCGGTTAAAGCACCAGCGTGTACATAATATGACATATGTGCATAATAAAGCTGAGTACAGGAGCAGTGCGTCAGTCTTTAGCTTGTTACCCGGCTTGTTCTTCAGAGTCCAGTAGGATCTGCACCCACCGGCTCAATCCCACATTATTGTATCAGATCCATAGAGCACTAATTATCGTAGCTAACCGTTACCTTACAGAGCATGTAGTGCACCTACAGAGGGAGCAGGAAGGGTTTGAGATAGAGCCTCAACTCCACATTATTTCAGAAACTGTTTCAATCATTTATGATCACCAATAACAAAGCTACAAGAACCATGAACGCTCAAAAATGACTGGAACAGTGATTTTATTTTATTTTATTTTTTTCCCTCCAGATTTCATTGGGTGCATGGGCATTGCCCACCCCTAGACACACCCCTAGACACACCCCTGATGTGGGCCTCCCTTCACATTCAGCTAGCAGCTAATGGCTCTCACGGTTCAGTCCCTGACCCTGGACTCCTCTTGTCATTTGCATGTTCTCCCTATGTCTGTTTGGGTTTCCTTCCACATTCCAAAGACATGCGTTAGGTCAGTCGGTGTCTCTAAAGTGTCCCTGTGGGTGTGCCTGTGCCCTGTGATGATAAACAGAGTTAGAGTTCCACAGCAAACACGTCCTTTGAGCTGCATTTACCTGCTAGGGTTATTTAGTGCAGTTATAACTTCATTACTGTTGTTAGTAGTGAATAATAAAGCTGTAGGTTCTGATCAGACGACATGTTTGGCTTTATCTTCTAAATAAAACAAGAAGGTGCAGATGCTTTGGATGAACCTAAATACCCCGTTACAGCACTGGGGAAGAGTGAGCCATGGATAATCTATAATAACTCCTATTGACTGATGTGTTTGGAATCTTTTTGATCTTGTTTGCAGGTTGCAGCCATGGAGGAAACCAGAAATGTCTCCTGCAGTGAAATTTGCAGATATGGCTCCTGTACTTACCAAATGCCTGCAGGTGTAAGAACCGGTGAGCAGTGTGACCACGCCTGGAAGTCAGAGGTAAGAACAAGTTTAAAGTCTTATTACATAAACACAGTTGGGGGGAGGGGAGGAGCTGTGGGGTTTACTCCAGATGCTCCAGTCTCCTCCAACAGTCCAGAGCCGTGCTTTAGCTTAACTGATTACACTAAAGTGATCTGACCTGAGAATGTGTGGCTAGTTTTGATGTGACCTTGTGTCTGCTGTAAATAGCCATAGATGCTGAGAGTGACGTCTAACTTAGTCCAGAAACTGGTTCAGGCAGCATTTAGGATTCTGTTTCTATAAAGTTCATCTTCCTAACTTCTCTGAGTGTTTGTGTGGATTCAGGACATGACGGTCTTGGGTCTTGGAAGAACAAACCTGACCTGGCATTACTGTAGGAAGGTGATTCACTTTGTTACAAGATGTTATGATGAACTGGTAGGTGGATTTAAGATAAATTAATTTATTTGTAGATTTAAAAAATGAATTAATTAGTTATTCATGTCTCTTACAGTTTGAGCACACTGTTACATATCGAGGTACGTACTGTCTGTGTTTGTACTTTGTCTGAAGGTCTAATCAGTTTTACTGCAGAGTTTGAGCAGCAGATGTTAGAATGAAATGATTATATCAGTGCAGAACTACAGAGTAACTTTATTCAGTAATTATAAATGTTTGATATTACAATCAGGACTAGAGACTGAACTGAGGGAAATATGATGTGTAACAGATGATCAAACTGCTCAGGTTATGGATCAGATAATGTGCTGATCATCACTCTGTTACATTTAGGGAAAGACAGAGAGCTATTTCTCATTCAGGGTCTGTGGATGCACAGTACTGACATTTTATTTATTTATTTACTTTTTTATAGGTTATAACACCACCCAACATCCTAACACACTGGTGGATCCATCAGGTAAGAACTATAAGTTAAGTTCAGTAATAATATTTTTAGACGTGTGGCTCAAAGTTGGCTGCAGTTTTCCCTCCAGCTGAGAGCAGTAGTTCTTTCTTGTGGAATAACATTCTTATAGTAAAGAATAAGAAATGATTCCTTTTTAAAAAATAATGCAGATTGTGTAGTAATTGCTACACACTGTGTGTAATAATATTTCTTATTTTCTCTCACTCCTGTACTGTAACAAGTTACCAGTTCTTATTAAATACAGTTTAATGACCAAACTTCATCCTTAATTCGTAACCAAACATAAATTCTTAATTATTGAAAGTTAGTTTTACCACATCCTGAATGAAACCCTGAAATCTTCACCCTATAGGTTTATCATTTTACATTTGACTTGAACTATGTATGACTCCAAGACCTATTAGTTTAGATAAGTTACTTTCATTCTTAATTTATCATCTGCGCCGCCCAAGGAGGTTGGGTAACTTTTTGAGTCTCGGTCCTCCTAAGGTTTCTTCCTCATAACACTTAGGGAGTTTTTCCTTGCCACTGTCGCCCTAGGCTTGGTCAGTTTGGGTTTGGACGTAGTTATTAGGAGATAATCTAAACTCGTAAAGTCACTTTGAGACAATGCTCCATTGTAAAAAGCGCTATATAAATAAATCTGACTTGGCTGATGATGAGAATAATGGTAATTACTGGATCAGTAAACAGATAAACACTATAAATCATATTCAAATCAGATTTAATCCTTTAACCATAGACGTCAAAGCGTCCGCCATATTGGTCCAGGCAAGACTGGCTTGTAAACAAATAGACGTGAACGGAGGAGCTGCGGTTTTTCTGGTTAAAATCCACAATAACCGAATTATTTATCAACTGATTTAAATGAGTTTTATTGTATTGAATTTATTGTATTTTTATTACAATTTATTATATTCAGTATATTATAATAATTTGTTATGTTTTATTATATTCTGACTCCAGTTACTTCAAATCTGGACAGAGAGGAGTGTGTATCAGCGTTAGGCAAGTTAGCATGGTGGAAAATAATTCGTTGTCATAAGAACTTGTAAAAACTCACATTTTTATAAAGCACGGATCTGGATTATTTTCCTTGGTTAGTACGTGTATAAACGCCGCTTTATAGTTTAAAGTACATGAAAGGTGTAGAAGGTTTTTATTTTCTCTAAATTTATTTTCTGTTTATTTGACCTTTTCTTTTGCTCCAGCTCAGAACTCGGCTCATTCACTTTGAAATACTGAACAAAAAATCTAAAATGTGCATCTTGAAGTTCTTATAATTGACCATTATTGATAAAAACATAGCAAAATCAACAAATAAAAATCCAATAGTGAGACAGTGGCAGTCATTCTGCTTTCTGTTGTATCAGTGAAGTGATATACAGTCCAGCCCAGATTATTATTATTATTATTATTATTATTATATAATTAATGAAATAATAGATTAAGCACAGTAGATATACTATATGTAGAATAATTAGTGCATACAGTAATAATACAGTATATAAAATAGTGAATATATTATACAACTATTATATGACTATTTATTCTATATGTACTACCACTAAAATATTACTATTATTATTTATTAGACTAGAATCAGGCTTGTTTTATCCAATACAATCTATGGAGAATCATGAGAAGTTGCCTGGACCAATATGGGGTGATGATCCAGGGACCAATGCAGCGTCTGGATATTTATTATGTCTATGGTTTAAACCAGATGGAGAATCTGGAGTGCTTTATCTGTGATAAATATCCTGAATGATGATATTTTGGGTTTATGTTAGTCTAAGGGTCGTTTGAACTGATATTCTGTTTCCTTTTTTTAAGTTAATGGCATGGTGTAAACAACAATCACCTCAGGTCCTCAACACCCAGTGGGCTCCATTAGGTAAGAACTGTGAATGTCCTTCACATGAATTAAGCTAAGCTCAGTAACAATGAGCTGCATGTGGGTTTAATTAAATACCATCTAATGGCCGAACCTCTTTAAATCTTTCTTAATCACTAAAAGCTATTTTTGCCATGTTATGAATGAATAGCTGAAATCTACCCCCTACAGGTTTATGATGATAATGATGGTAATTACTGGATCAATAAACAGATAAACACTATAAAACTAATAGCTGTACTTTAGGATTTAATGCATTATATTAAACCAGGTGAGTGTGAAGTATCTGAAGTGCTTTATCTGATATTTTATCTTAAAGGGATCCAGATCTGGCTGCCCGTCCTGATTCTCCTCATTTTGGCTGGTCTGTGCATCGGACTCTTTATAATGTGCAGGTGAATCTTCATTTTAAGTTATATTGTGTTAGTTTGAAATAGTTTTTGTTAGTTTCCAGAAACATCACAGATTTCTGTATTACCTTTAAAATGTTTATAAAAGATCCAGAATGTTATAAAAGCAGTAAAAGCCCAATAGATTAGAGACACTTCTGCATATTTATGTGTAATTATTAGAACAAATTTGGGGTAAAAGTGGTTCAGTCAGATTTGCAGGAATGTTTGTTCCCTGCAATGTTAAGGAGGGGTCGGAGAGCCCACTAATAAATACAGGTAGTTTGGAACCCTGTATGCAGACCAGCACGTACTAAATAAAGGAGAATTTATTAAATGAAGAAACAAGGCAATAAAAACTTAATGGTAGTGCAGGAGTGAACGTTGAGCCCAGGAAGACTGCAGACGAGATGCAGGAGGTGGTGTGGAGCTTGCTTCCAGCAGGGGGGTCCGGACCCAGGACCGGCGTGGGGAACCAAAAAACCGGGTAACTGGGAAGAAAGAAAAAACTGACTGTGAGCTCCAAACAGAAAATAAACCGGCATGGGAGCCGTAATAAACAGAGAAAATGCTCAGTAACAGGCTAAGGCTAGTGCTAGCCGGATAGCGCGAGTATAAGACTGTAGGGACAAGAAGCTTGAGGCTATGCTAAAGCAACTGGGCTGGGCTGGGCTGGGCTGGGCTGGGCTGGGCTGGGCTGGGCTGGGCTGGCTAGGCTATAGCTAAGCAGCTAGTACCGTGAAGGAGACGGAATAATCCGGCGATGTCTGGGCGATCGGCTGGCGATTAAATGCAGTTCTGGAGAGAGTGGATAATGGAAAGCAGCTGTTTCTCTTTGGAAGAAGTGTGGACGAATCAGGAGCGGCAGCCAACTTGTCACTAGGATACAAGCACCACACCCACACACACACACACACACACACACACACACACACACACACACACACACACACACACACACACACACACACCCCACTCGGGGAGAACGTAAACAAACGATAAGGAATCGTGTGAAAATGACAGAAAACGGAGACGACCCAGAGCGAACCCTAACGTGCAGAGGTTTTGTACAGGGGAGCCCCGACCTTACTTATCCTGTGTCATTGGGTTTGCCTTGGCTTAAGTGTTAACAAGCACTAATTGTTTGGTTTCCAAAGGATGTGATACAGAAAGCTTCAGATTTATAGTCAGTAGCTAATAACTAATATTAGAAAGCAGATTTTCTGCAGAGGGAAGTTATTTATGAACTGAAAGCTGGAAGGAGTAAAGAATGAAAAGTTATTAATCTGCAGCTGTTTTTGTTTTAGACGGAAGATGTTCTGCTTTGGAGGAACTAAGGGGTAAGTGATCCTCAAACCCATTTATGAAGCTTAATTTAGGTAAATCATTTACTCTTGCACAGGTGAGGTGTTCAGGTCATATTCAGGATCACTTCTTTAAAGGTTTTAGATCATTTTTTGGTTCTTTGGTAGAACGAGTCGTGACTTCAGAGATGCTGAAGAAGGTATCAGTGGAGCTTCTGCCCCCCTCACCAACAACCACACCCCTCCAGGGTAAGAGCTGCACCTGATCTGCTGTATGGAGATGTATGGAGGTACACTCACTGAGCACTTTATTAGGAACACCTGCTCAGACCTTAGTGTCCATCAGTCATGTTCCAAAATCCATAAAATGTTACTCAGAAGACTGAAGGCTGTAGCTTGTAGCAGCAAAGCAGGACAAACTCTGAGCCATTTCCCATGGTTTAGATTATGATTCTTTGAAAGTGAGTCCAAATACTTTTGGCACTATATAGTTTGGTGTATAGTATTATGGGATGGATTAGATAATATTATGGGATAATTAGATATCTGGATGAATAGATAAATGTATGGAATAACTCTTCCTGTTCTACCCAAATCAGTAAATCATTTACAACCCAAACCAGAAAACGTTAGGACAGAGTGGAAAATGCATTTAAACACACACACACACACACACACACACACACACACACACACACACACACACACACACACACCTGACATATTTCATGTTGTTTTTCTGGCCAACTTCGTTTCATTTGTTAATAAACATCGATTCCTGTTTTTATTTAATTAATATTTCCCGTTCTGTCCCAGCTTGTTCTGATTTGGGGTTGTACTTGCATAAATACAACTCATGTTTTGTTTCTTTCTTTTTTTTTCCCTTAGACCAAACTGTAATGGTGTGATGACTGAGACCATGAACGTTGGAGAGAACATCCCAATGCTACCCATCAGTAATGGAGGATCTCACTCACTAAACAACGATGGTCCTCCTCCTCCTCCAGTGTAGATGCTGCAGCTGATCTACTGGAGTAAGAGGAATAGAAATATATTGAGGTATTTATGGAGATGTAAGAGCTGGAATCTACAGAGATGTTCAGTTTAGCAGCTTTTTTAAGCTGTATTTTTTTTTATATAGTTTCAACTCTAAATGGCTTGAACATCTCAGCACATCCTGCTCTTCCTGTTTACCTTTAAATGCTTTAAATGGTGTTTCTTACACATCACTGCCCTTCATTCTGCAGTTATTAAGTATTTTTTATTTTTATACAATTCTCTTGTTACTGCCATTAATAACAGAAGTGTGTGACTGTAGCTGGATTTAACTCTAAAAATCACCAAACTAATTAATCTGCAGTATGAACAGGACCAGCTTCTGTAGCATTAATGATTATTAGTAAGGGAGCCAGATCATTAAAATATGTAATCCTGCTTATTGCTCCAATCACAGGGACTGTACTCACATTTATTGGTGCTCCTATTTGATGCCAAATAATCAGATCTTCTTTATAAAGCATTCTGTAGCCGTACAAGTGGACGATTTAAACTTTATAACAAAACATCCACAAAGCATTACCAGCATGTGGTACCTTTTAATACAAAGTGTTCATTCTATCAGGTCATTTGTTATCAGAAGCAGAATCACAATCCATATGGTGCGAGCTCCAGACACATTGTGCCATCATGCTGTTAGGTTAGAGTATTTATGTGATGTATCTGCTTACACAGAGCAAACAGCAATACACTACGTATTAGTGCCTTACAGTGTTTATGGACTTCATCAGCTCTGTCCCCTATAGAGTAATAAAGCTCTATAGAGTAAGGAGAAGGTAGGGAATAGTGAGTAGGGGGCCATTTGGGATACAGCCCAAACGTACAGGGGCCTAATCAGGTCAAGCAGATTAAGGATGTTGCGGAAAAGTATTATTAGGTTAAAAGCAAAGTTACAATGGAGCATCGTCTCAAAGCAACTTTACAATTTTAGATGATTTTCTAATATCTAGGGCCAATCCCAAACTGAGCAAGCTTAAAGCGACAGGGGCAAGGACAATCTCCCTAAAGGGGAAACAAAACCTTTGGGAAGACTGAGACACAAAAGGGACCCGACCTATTTGGGTGGCTTGGATGATAAATCTAAGAATGACACTAATTTATCTAGTCAAATAAGCCTGTAGTAAAAAAATATCATAATGGCATTATTTAGTCCAATAAACACAAGAGTCACTTAAGGATGTTGAGCCCTCAGCAGGAAAGTAATAAATGTAAATGAGAAATCTGTTACTGATGTTTATGTTTATATGTTTGAATGTGAAGTGGTTCCACTTTGTCCATCTTCAGAAGCACGTTATACACTCCGGTGCCTCATGAATGAAGCTCTGCTGCACTGTACTTTATACTTTCTGTGCTGCCTTTATCAAATAAAGATCTTGACATGTCTGAGCCGTTTGATCATATGCTCTTGATCTTTCTCGTGCCACCAAAACATCTCGAACCCTCAGCACTGTAGGTTGTGACGTTCCTCCTGTAACCAGTGATAAACATTTCTGTGTTTAGTCATACACTAGCTCTTTGGAATAGCCTTCATTCATCGAATTGTCCTCATTCATTGATAAACCTTGGACTCCCAACACTCTGCTGCTGGTTTATGGTTTGCCATGATAGTCCTACATATTGGCTCCAATAAAGTAGATGCAGTTGTTTAACTAACATGCCCTTGTCTGATAACCTTGATCATGGATGCTGTGGAACGATCGTACCATGTGGAGACTATTCACCTCACTCAGTAAAATCCTTTAGATTTCATAAGTCCTAAAAGCAGATAAAGAATTCAATAAACTTCAATAAATACTTATTCCTGCTTATTTGTTTATTGATGAAAATGATCTGGTATTACATATGTGAGTGGTAAAAGTATGTGAACCTCTAGGATTAGCAGTTAATCTGAAGGTGAAATTAGAGTCAGGTGTTTCGATCAATAGAATGATCAATCAGGTGTGAGTGGAAACCCTGATATATTTAAAGAACAGGGATCTATCAAAGTCTGATCTTCATAACGTTTATGGAAGTGCAACAGCAAAGGAGATTTCTGGAGTTGGGGGACTCAAGGTGCAAACTTCAGGACTTGAGACTTGATAAAAGACTCGACATGACATTGATTGGTATTCATGACTTGGGACTTAGAATTGAGTCATATTAATTTAAATGACTATTTTTTTTTAAATATATTTATTTTAGGGATTTCTTTGTTGAAACATGATTGGGTGATTTCTGTTTCAACACGAGCAAAGCCTGAATATTCAGAATATTAACTGAGTGACAAAAGTGCTTTCGAATTTAATATTTTGCAAAGGCAACACATTGTAACTGGCTATTCGTTTTATGTTTTGTATGTTGAATTTGGCCTTAAAGAAATCAAAGGTCAGTTAGTGTGGTGAAAAATTGGACACTCAACCTTTTGTGTTTTAACATATTAAAATAATGGAACTTTGCATCTCAGTTGACAACACTGGAAACATTCTTCAAGTCCAAATGTTTTTAGAAATGGTTTAACTAATCCCTCACATCTCTCTTGCTGTTCAAAATATGAAGCTTAATATCCATGTTTGAATCTTTTACAAAGGTTTTCATTGGGTGTCCTCATATTTTCACATGATTGTTAAAAATGAGGCATGATGAGGTTTAAAAGTCCAAGAATAAATTCTACACGTAATGTGTTGGTTGATGTTGTGAAAAGTGATTCCAGCTCCTCATGGGGACTGCAATGTCCTTTGCTGATTGTAATGTGGGAAACTGAGCACATCATTTCAGGTGATTTAGCCCTGGGATGTGCTTGACTTCTAACAGGGACTTGACTTGAGTTACTTGACTAGTACAGGGTGGCTCGGTGGTAAGCCCCACTGGCCCTCACAGCAAAGAATCCTGGTTTTGATCCCCCTATCTTATTGCTATTAACTACCAAGGGCTTGGTAGTTCGCTAACTGCATAATTTTAAAATGGTGTAGTTTTTTTTTGTTTGTTGATATTCATGTTTGTCATTTATTTGCAGGCTAATTAGTATCAAATACATAATCTTTCTGATGTACAAAATAAATGTAAAGACAAGTTCTTTATAAACAAACCCACCCAACCCCCCCATTTTTCCACTCACTCGTCCCATTCCTCCAATCAACCAGCCAAAATATATTTTACCCTCAATATGCACATGATAATTCCATCCACACCTGACATGCTTGGGAGGCTGAGAACATACTCTACTACAACACTCTAACTACCATAAAAAAAATCATAATTCAAGACATTTTGGGTTATTCGTCCTTCATATGACTGGGTATAGTTATTAGTCACTGTAAAAATAAGTCCAGAAAATAAAATAACTGGTGATAAGCAATTTTACATCAGTGAAATTACTTTTAATGAATCATGGATCACAGTGTAAGCCAGGAAATACACAACAACTGGTTTATTTTATCCTGCCTTTGAGTGTAAACTGGTCCATAAGAGTTATGTTAAAGTAATAAAGTCAAGTCAGATTTATTTCTATAGCACTTTTTACAATGGAGCATTGTCTCAAAGCAGCTTTACAATTTTAGATTATCTCCTAACATCTAAGGCCAATCCCAGATTGAGCAAGCCTAGGGCAACAGTGGCAAGGAAAACCTCCCTAGGCATTATAAGGAAGAAACCTCGGGGGGACCGAGACTCAAGAAGGACCTGACCTGCTTGGGTGGTGTAGATGATAAATGTAAGAATGAAACACAGAGTCACTTTAGGATGTTGAGTCCTCAGCAGGAAAGTAATAAATGTAAACGATAAATCTGTTATGATGTTTATTATGTGTAAATATGTACTGTTTTGAGGCCGGTCCTTTTGAAGATATCTGTATTTCTTAAACAATCCTGTTTCTTTTCTTACTGAACTTTCTATCTTGTTTTTATTTATCTATGATTCTGTACTAGACTGAAATGTGTAAATGTATGAAGCAGAAAATACGACAACGGAGACCCCGGACTGTTGAGCAACTGAAGTTGTACATCAAGCAAGAATGGGAAAGAATTCCACCTACAAAGCTTCAACAATTGGTGTCCTCAGTTCCCAAATGCTTACTGAGTGTTGTTAAAAGGAAAGGTGATGTAACACCGTGGTAAACATGCTCCTGTCCCAACTCTTTTAGAACATGTTGCAGGCATCACATTCAAAATGAGTGAATATTTGCAAAAATCAATAAAGTTTATTCGTTTGAACATTAAATATCTTGTCTTTGTAGTGTATTCAATTGAATATGGGTTGAAAAGGATTTGCGAGTCATCGTATTCTGTTTTTATTTATGTTTTACACAACATCCCAACTTCATTGGAATTGTCGTTGTATTTCCCGTTCCTGTTTGACAGTGCACTGATGTCATGAATAGGCTGAGAGTGCATGTGGGGCTGAGAGTGCATGTCTGCAGCCAGACCCCTCTTGCTGTGTTGGTTCTATAGACTTGCTTGTAGTTGAAGCTGAATAAACAGAGAGAGCGCGGTAACTACGGACTGTGTTGCCTTGCAGACACATTTCTGTGTGTCTTTTCTTTCAATCTAACCACACGTGAGTAAAATTTGTTCCAAATAAACCCAGTACATACATACATGTTCATGTTGACTTTGATCCACAGTTTTTTAGCCTTTATCTGGGTTTAGATATGAACACTGTCCTCACTTTAGAATGAAATAACACGTTAGAGTATCATATGTACATAAAATGGTTTAAAAATAATTGCTATACAGTAAAGTCCACTGTATTAACCAGAATCTAAATTCGGAACTTTTCAGATTTTTCTGTGTGCTATTGGCTTATTTAATGTGTTTATTTAAGATGAATGTTAAACGTGCACAGAGAGTATTAACTGAAGTACAACAGCAAACAACGTGGAATGGTGGTGGTTTCAGAGGGCCGGATTAACAAAACTGTACAATGAAAACGCCTGTAATTCAGGACTTTGGTGGTACGTTAGATATATTTGAATCATTTATTGTCAAATTAATAATGAAGAGATAGAACTCCGTGAATTAAGCAGAATGGACCATTCTCATCCAATACACAATCTTCAGTTTGTTGAAGTTCAGAGGGCCAGAATAACAAAAATGTGCAGTAAAATTACTAGTAATTCAGAAATATAGTGGTGGTTTAAATATGATTTATATTTTGGTGTTATATTTTCATATACGAGTGTCAGATTTAACAGACTATTGATAATGAGGAGATAGAACTCCACAAATCAAGCAGAAAGCACCATTCTCATCCAATACCATCTTCAGTTTGGGTTCAGAGGGCCAGAAGAACAAAACTGTACAGTAATATCACTTGTCATTCACGAGGCTTTGGTGGTGTGTTAGATGTATTTTAATAATTTAGTGTCAGATTTAATAGAATATTTGATAATGAGGAGATTCTCATCCAATACAATCTTCTTTGAGAAAGTTCTTCTGAGGACCAGAATAAAAAAAAAACCCTGAAAAATAAAATTACTTGTAATTCAGGACTTTGGTGGTGTGTTCGATGTATTTTAAAAAATTACTGTCAGATTCAACAGACTATTAGATAATGAAGAGATGGAACTCCACAAATTAAGGATAAATGAGTAGCTGCGTCCCAAATCAGCTACAGTTTATGATTCCCCTTCCAATAGCATCTGGCTGCCTTCCTCCAGTGAGAGCAGCAGCATTTAGTGCCCTGGAATGTACTGTACCGGAGTCCGGTCTGGCATTCCCCCAGCAGGAGAACCCTGTGACGTCATCTCTGGCTTCTGACAAGATGACTGGAGATGTGTAGCCAGTCGCTATTACTGGACACGCCTACTTTTCCGCTCACCCAGCTGTGCTTGCAGGTAGAGACAGCACACAGGTTGTTGCTTCTTCCCTCCAAAAGTGGGCGGTTCAAATTGTGGGCGTGTTTGCTTCAGACCCACCTGTAGCTGTAGATGGAGAGAGAACTATAACTGCAGACTGTGTTGCCTTGAAGACAGACTGCTGTGCTTGGCTTTTTGATAGAACTGAATCTTTGGAACTAAACACACGTGAGTAAAATCTGATCCAAATAAACCCAGTACATACAGGCTGTAAATATAAAACTTTGTACTGTTCATGTTGGCTTTGATGCACAAAGTTATTTAGATTATATCTAGGGTTTATACATTAAAACTGTCCTCACCTATTAGAGTATCGTATATACATAAAATGGTTTGTATTATATTATAAAGTCCACTGTAGTAACCAGAATCTAAATTCGGACTTTTCAGAGTTTTCTGTGTATTGTTGGCTTGTTTAATGTGTTTATTATAGATGAATGTTAAACGTACACAGATCGTGTTAATTTAAGTGCAACGGCAAATAATGTGGAACTGGCTTATTTTATATATACTTATTTCACTTATTTTGAGGTAACGCTACCTGACCATTTAAGTGTTAAATAAAAGCAATAATATAAATACACATTTTTGGGGGGCGCTTACTGCTATGTTAGTATTCTAAATCCACATGACTAACATTATATTTATTCATTCATTTCAATATCTGGTTAATCCAAGTGAGGGTCAAACAGAGCTGGGGCTTGCCCACCAACACAGGGTGCAAGGAGGGAACCACCCCTAGATAGGGTGCCAGACCATCCCAGGGCAAATGTACGCGCACAGACACAAACTCACCCACTCAGACTGGCACACTTTAGAGAAACCAAGCGACACCCCTGGATTGTGTGAGGAAGTCTGAGCAGATTAACCGTGGCTACAAGCTCCACCTTCTGTTAGACAGGAGAAGAAGCTTTTTGTTCGGTGACTCACCGTTTGCCTGGTTCACCGAACGTTTGAGAAGACACTATGGTGGACTCTAACAAGAAGTCGTTTTTATGGATTATAAAGCAGGAGAGAGAAACTATGGCGGGGGAAACTATACGGAAGAATTACAAACTACGTTCTTTATTAAGGAAACACACCAATGGCGGATCTCATATCCGAGGTAATCACATTTCAGACGCTACTGTGTCAACAGCCTGCTATTATTTTTGCAGCGTTTGGTAACATTTCAGTGCTTGGTACCACGCTACTGGTAACTAGTTTTATTTTTTTTAATTAAAGCGTTATTATTTACTTTATTTACGTTATGTCCAGTTTTCAACTCATCAATTATTAAAACAATGGACCTCTCGGTGCTTCATCTAAATCTTTATTATTATAGCATATTACTTATTTAAAAACGATTGCACAGATAGACATAACGAACGGAAGGCCTTTCTTCTGGTGTTTGGATTTGATCCAGTGAAGGCTGAGTCAGTTCATTTCCCTCCCTTCCTCAGTCAGATCGCGAAACGCGCATGCGTAGTTTTTTTCGGAAAAAAAGAGGACAAAGTAGTCTCCCAGTCAGAAGGAGAAACGCGCTTGTGTAGGCTGCTCTTCACCGGTGGAAACCCAAATTCCCGCTGTTTTAAAAGGCGCTTAGGGCAAGCTGATTCTGCAGATCTCCTACTTCAGATCTCCTAAATCAAGGTACGTGATCAGCCGGTCTAAGACTCTCACTGTCAACTAGTAGCTGCAGTTTGGCTTTTTTTATCCCTTTCAGGTCTGTCAGAGCTGTTGTTTCATTCATTAACAACAATGCATGTTATCTGTCCTAATTTTAAGGTTCCCATGTCGTAATTCAGTTTGATTAGCATTCCGTTTCCACACAGTGTCCCACGGACATCTCTTGTCTTGTCAGTGACAACTGAATTGGAGCAGTGGAGATGAAAGTCTTTAAGTGCCTCCTTGATATTACAGAATAAAAAATAAATTCTTCAGCAAAAACGAATCTCGTTATAACGACAAAAGTATCACGTTAAGACGTCCCAGCGAGAGCGAGCGCGAGCGCGAGCGCGAGAGCGAGCGCGAGCGCGAGAGAGAGAGAGAGAGAGAGAGAGAGCGAGCGAGAGAGCGAGCGAGCGAGAGAGAGCGCGAGCGAGAGAGAGCGCGAGCGAGCGAGAGAGAGCGCGAGTGAGAGAGCGACTGAGAGAGAGAGCGAGCGAGCGAGCGAGCGAGCGAGAGAGAGAGAGAGAGAGAGAGAGGGACCTCTCGCCAACCAAAACTTTAATAAATGGGATAAACACCCAGCCGAAATTACTCACATTGAATTCTGCAAAATAATTCTAGAAGTTCACAAAAATACGACACATAACGCATGTAGAGCAGAATTGGGCAGATTTCCTCTACTACTGAAAATCCAAAAAAGATCCATCAAATACTGGTTACATGTAAAAAGCAGCGACCCAGAGTCTTACCATTTTAAAGCCCTGCAATACCAAGAGCTGAGCAAAGTGACAAGTCACCTCATAGAGCTGGTCCTGAACCTCAACCCTCAACCCCACAATAACCTTATACTAACCCACACTAACACCACACCACTTCAGGAACCAGCCGAAGCCCACATATCAGAGTAAAACCCCAAATTATAAACACAACCCAAAAACAAAAAAACTTACATCACTCATTGGAAGAAAGAAAAACTGCCAGCCCAGCCACAGAGTAAGATGCAGGTGCTATCGGCCCTCTAAATCGACAGTAGCTGTAGCAGAGTACCTGAGCCCGTGAAGGGGACCAGAGGGACACCAGAACCATGCTGACGAGATACAGACTCAGTGCTCACAAACTTGAGCAGGAGGGAACGGGGCCCATACAGGAAGTCCGGGCTTACCCCAGAGCGAAGAGTGCGCACCCACCACTGCAGCGTTAAACAGGTGGAAACAGAGCTGCACTTCCTAACAGAGGCACCCGATAACAGCCTCTGTACGGGGAGAAAATACTTTCAGAAAATTCAAAAAAACATTCACCCCAAGTTTGCCTCCATAACCAGCTCTGAGAAAACTAAACTACTGTTAGGAGAGCAAAGAGGGAGGGAGAGCTGCAGCCCGCTGGGAAAGTACATATCAGCTGCCCATTGATCTGGAGGGACAGTGAGTGATGACCCGAACCACACCACACCACACACACCAACACACACACCACACACACACACACAAAATAAGCATCTTGGGTTAAACTCTCTAAAAAATGTTTTTATTTTAATTTAATTTAAGTTAATTTTCATTTTATTTATGTTATGTTTTATTTTTTGTTTGTCCTTTGTTTAGTGTTTTCTACGATTCTGTACTTTTTGTCTGTTTGATTCTTTCTTACTTATTATTTGTGATATGTATAAAACAATGTCTTTCAATGCTTTGGCAATATCGTACCCACTGTGACAGTCATGCCAATAAAGCTCATTGAATTGAATTGAATTGAATTGAGAGCGAGACCACAGTGACTGATCAGAGACACAGAACCATGCTGACGAGGTACAGATTCAGTGCTCACAAACTGAGCAGAGACAGGCCCATACAGGAAGTCCTGGCTTCCCCCAGAGCAGAGAGTGCGCACACACTGCAGCAGTAACAGGGTGGAAACAGAGCTGCACTTCCTAACAGAGTGCACCAGATACAGCTCTGTACGGGAGAAATACTTTCAGAAATTCAAAAACATTCACCCCCAGTTCTGCTCACTAACCAGCTCTGAGAAACTAAACTTCCTGTTAGGAGAGCAGAGGGAGAGCTGCAGCCTCGCTGGACAGTACATATCAGCCTGCCATGATCTGAGGGACAGTGAGTGATGCACACACACACACACACACACACACACACAAAATAAGGCATCTTGCTTAAACTCTAAACATTTTATTTATTTAATTTTTTTTCCCTTTGTTTAGTGTTTTCTACGATACTGTATCTTTTTGTCTGTTTGATTCTTTCTTATTTATTATTTATGATATGTATTAAACAATGTCTTTTCAATGCTTTGGCAATATCATACCCACTGTGACAGTCATGCCAATAAAGCTCATTGAATTGAATTGAATTGAGCGAGAGAGTGCAAGAAGAGAGAGCGAGCGAGAGAGAGAGATGGTAGCTGTAACATGGTTTTATTAAAGTACTAAATGTAATAAAACCATGACAGATTCATAAGATATCTTAGTATCTCATATTAGAATCCTGGTTAACTATACAATAACCATGGTTCCTTTTCATAGTTTATAGTTGAACTACTAAGGTATATTATGGAAACTGTGTATAGTATGAACCTATCATGTTTCCTTTTAGCCAAGAACCATGGTAAAACCATTTTGTGCACATGTGTAATACATGCCACGTCCGTATTATTACTGACTCTCACATGTGCAGTGACTCTTGTTTGGTATGAACCTCCATGTTTTCAGACAGAGGGGGGTCTGCTCATTTTATTTCACTCTGGGTTTGCTTTGACACAGTGTATTGTTTGGGCAGTAGGTAGTTAAAACTACATCCATCCTCTATTAATGTGGATGCAGTAGCCTATAGGACATGTCATGTCCATAGTGTGACACATTCCTACATGTGTGGTGACGTTTGTTTGTTATAAAGTTATTTGTGGGACTGTGGTAGTCTAGTGGGTAAGGTACTGGACTATGGACCAGAAGGTCCAGGGTTCAAATCCCACCTCTGCCAAGCTGCCACTGTTGGGTTTTTGAGCAAGACCCTTAACCCACAATTGCTTGGATTGTAAGACTGTACCAATTGTAAGTCGCTCTGGATAAGGGCGTCTGCTAAATGCTGTAAATGTAATGTAAATGTATAAAGTGATTTGAACACTTTTCTTTTGAAAAAAACTAACTTGCGGTCGTTTCTTCACACAGGCATTGTTCTTGCCGGTAGGGTTACGTGATTTCTTCACTGTACAACTTTTTAAAATTACTTCACAATAAACTAAGGAAATGGGGACTAAGCATAAATGAATTAGAAGGTAAACTCAAAGGCTACAGGGGTAGTGTATTGTTGTGCATTGTACGCTGATTCTGGTGTAACCTTAGCTTAGCATAGCATTCTATTGCCTATTCTGTATTTTGAAAGCTGTGGGATTAATACAAAATGAAGGCTGGATCGCACCGGACACCGGTTTAATTTTTTATTAAAGCACCAGCGTGTACATAATATGGGACATGTGCATTAATAAAAGCTGAGTACAGGGCAGTGCGTCAGTTCTTTAGCTTGTGACCCGGCTGGTCTTCAGCGTCCAGTTAGGATCTGCACCCACCGGCCTCAATCCCACATTATTATCAGATCCATAGAGCACTAATATCGTAAGCAACCGTTACCTTACAGCGCATGAGTGCCCTACAGAGGGAGAGGAAAGGGTTTGAGATGAAGGCCTCAAAACTCCACATGATTTTCAGGAAGGAAACTGTTTCCCTATTTGATCACCATAACAAAGCTACAAGAACCATTGGAACGCTTCAATCCAAAAATGACTGGAAACAGTGATTTTATTTGATTTGTTTTTTTTGTTTTAGTTTTTTCCCTCCAGATTTCAATTGGGTGCATGGGCATCCCACCCCTAGACACACCCCTAGACACCCCCGATGTGGGCCTCCCTTTTTCCCATCAGAGCAGCTAATGGGATCTCACGTCAGTCCCTGGAACCCTGGACTCCTCTTGTCATTGCAGTTTTCCCTATGTCTGTTTGGGGGTTCCTTCCACATCCAAAGAACATGCGGTAGGTCAGTCGGTGTCTCTAAAGTCCTGTGGGTGTGGCCTTGTGCCCTTGTGAGATAAACAGAGTAGAGTTCCACAAGGCAAACACGTCCCTTTGAGCTGCATTTACCTGCTAGGGGTATTTGTGCAGTTATAACCGTCATTTACTGTTGTTAGTAGGAATAAAAGCTGGAGGTTATGATCGACGACATGTTTGGCTTTATTCTTCTAAATAAAAACAAGAAGGTGCAGATGCTTGGATGCACCTTAAATTACACCGTTACAGCACTGGGGCAGAGTGAGAGCCAGGATAATCTTAATAAACTCCTATTGACTGATGTGTTGGAATCTTTGTGATCTTGTTTGCAGGGTTTTGCAGCCCTGGAGGGGGAAAACCAGAAATGGCTCCTGCAGTTGAAATTTGCAGGATATGGCGCCGTTAATTACCAAATGACTGCAGGTTGTTTGGTTAAAGGACAGGTGGCAGTGTGACCCACCGCCTGGTGGGAAGTCAGAGGTTAAGAAACAAGTTTTAAAAGGTCCCTATACATAACCACAGTTGGGGGGAGGGGAGGAGTGTAGGGGGTTTTTTATTCCCAGTGCTTCCAGTTCCTCCCCCAACAGTCCCAGAGCCGTGCTTTAGGCTTTAACTGATTCACTAAAGTGATCTACCTGAGAAGTGTGGCTTAGTTTTGATTGTTGACTTGTCTTTGTGTTCTGATGTAATTGTAAATAGCCATAGATGCTGAAAGTGATGTCTAAAACTTAGTCCAGAAACACCTGGTTCAGGCCGCATTTAGGATTCTGTTTTCTATAACGTTCATCTTCCTCACTTATCTGACGTGTTTGTGTGGATCAGGATGGGACGGTCCTGGGTTATGGAAAGAACAAAACCTGACCTTGGCATTAACTGTAGGAAGGTGATTCACTTGTTAAGAGATGTGATGAGAAACCGGTGGTGGATTTAAGATAAAGGAAATTGATGGTAGATGTGGGAAAAAATGAAGTACATTGTAATTAGTTAATATGGCGCTAAAGTTGAGAAAGGTCGATTACATATAGACCGGTACGTAATGCTGTGTTTGTACTGCTGAAAGTTTAATCGTTTTTTTACTGCAGAGTTTGGAGCAGATATGTTAGAATGAAAATGATTATATCCAGTGCAGAACTACGAGTAAACTTTAGTTAATAATTATAAATGTTTGATATTACAATCAGGACTAGAGACTGAACTGAGGGAAATGTGATGTGTAACAGATGATCAAACTGCTCAGGTTATGGATCAGATAATGTGCTGATCATCACTCTGTTACATTTAGGGAAAGACAGAGAGATATTTATCATTCAGAGTCTGTGGATGCACACTACTGACATTTTATTTATTTATTTACTTTTTTATAGGTTATAACACCACCCAAGATCCTGACACAGTGGTGGATCCATTAGGTAAGAACAAGAAGTTAAGCTCAGTAATAATATTTTTAGACATGTGGATCAAAGTTGGCTGCAGTTTTCCCTCCAGCTGAGAGCAGTAGTTCTTTCTTGTGGAATAACATTCTTATAGTAAAGAATAAGAAATGATTCTTTTAAAAAATAATACAGATTGTGTAGTAATTGCTACACACTGTGTGTAATAATATTTCTTATTTTCTCTCACTCTTGTACTGTAACAAGTTACCAGTTCTTATTAAATACAGTTTAATGACCAAACTTCATCCTTAATTCGTAACCAAACATAAATTCTTAATTATTGAAAGCTAGTTTTACCACATCCTGAATGAAACCCTGAAATCTTCACCCTATAGGTTTATCATTTTACATTTTACTTGAACTATGTATGACTCCAAGACTTATTAGTTTAGATAAATTAGTTTCATTCTTAATTTATCACCTGCGCCGCCCAAATAGGTCGGGTAACTTTTTGAGTCTCGGTCCTCCTAAGGTTTCTTCCTCATAACACTTAGGGAGTTTTTCCTTTCCACTGTCGCCCTAGGCTTGCTCAGTTTGGGTTTGGACGTAGATATTAGGAGATAATCTAAAATTGCTTTGAAACAATGCTTCATTGTAAAAAGCGCTATATAAATAAATCTGACTTGGCTTATGATGAGAATAATGGTAATTACTGGATCAGTAAACAGATAAACACTATAAATCATATTCAACTCAGATTTAATCCTTTAACCATAGACATGTATACTAGATGCTGCTTCGGCTTGGTGCTGTGATGCGTCAAAGCGTCCGCCATATTGGTCCAGGCAAGACTGGCTTGTAAACAAATAGACGTGAACGGAGGAGCTGCGGTTTTTCTGGTTAAAATCCACAATAACCGAATTATTTATCAACTGATTTAAATGAGGTTTTTTGTATTGAATTTATTGTATTTTTATTACAATTTATTATATTCAGTATATTATAATTTATTATATTGTTATGTTTTATTATATTCTGACTCCAGTTACTTCAAATCTGGACAGAGAGGAGTGTGTATCAGCGTTAGGCAAGTTAGCGTGGTGGAAAATAATTCGTTGTCATAAGAACTTGTAAAAACTCACATTTTTATAAAGCATGGATCTGGATTATTTTCCTTGGTTAATACGTGTATAAACGCCGCTTTATAGTTTAAAGTACATGAAATGTGTAGAAGGTTTTTATTTTCTCTAAATGGCTTTTTCTGTTTATTTGAGCTTTTCTTTTGCTCCAGCTCAGAACTCGGCTCATTCACTTTGAAATACTGAACAAAAATCTAAAATGTGCATCTTGAAGTTCTTAT
Organism: Ancistrus triradiatus; assembly: GCA_025084515.1. Taxonomy (NCBI): domain Eukaryota; kingdom Metazoa; phylum Chordata; class Actinopteri; order Siluriformes; family Loricariidae; genus Ancistrus; species Ancistrus triradiatus. The sequence continues at coordinate 567 of JAJAGP010005863.1, read as the reverse complement.
AATTGACCATTATTGATAAAAACATAGCAAAATCAACAAATAAAAATCCAATAGTGAGACAGTGGCAGTCATTCTGCTTTCTGTTGTATCAGTGAAGTGATATACAGTCCAGCCCAGATTATTATTATTATTATTATTATTATTATTATATAATTAATGAAATAATAGATTAAGCACAGTAGATATACTATATGTAGAATAATTAGTGCATACAGTAATAATACAGTATATAAAATAGAGACTATATTATACAACTATTATATGACTATTTATTCTACATGTTCTACTACTAAAATATTACTATTATTATTTATTAGACTAGAATCAGGCTTGTTTTTTCTAATACAATCTATGGAGAATCATGAGAAGTTGCCTGGACCAATATGGGGTGATGATCCAGGGACCAATGCAGCGTCTGGATATTTATTATGTCTGTGGTTTAAACCAGATGGAGAATCTGGAGTGCTTTATCTGTGATAAATATCCTGAATGATGATATTTTGGGTTTATGTTAGTCTAAGGGTCGTTTGAACTGATATTCTGTTTCCTTTTTTTAAGTTAATGGCA
>JAJAGP010005862.1:0-27991 GCA_025084515.1 Ancistrus triradiatus | reverse complement strand
AAGTACTTGGAAGGAACCCACATCGAGATGGGGAGAACATACAAACTGCACACTGTGCCTCCCTAGTTCAGTTAGTCTAGTTCAGTCTCAATTTCTAGGTGAGGGTTGAGATGCCCTTAGTTCAGCCCCTACTTCTCCATACTTCTCCGACTTCCTTAATCCAAGAGTGGGATATAAACCCCCCAGTGAGTCCTGGGTCTGCCCTAACATGCTGTGGGAGAGCTGGGGGATTGGAGTCGCATGACTTGACTCGAGACGGAAACTTAAGGACTCGAGGCTTTGCTTGACTAACACTGACAAAAGACTCGACTTTGGCTTGGTATTTATGACTTGAGACTTGAGTTAGAATTGAGTCAGATGACTTAATGACTTAATAACTTAAATTAAATATTTGCATTTTTAGGTATTGAGGTGTTCGACATTTTTAGGGTTTTTGTTTTATCGGCAAGCTGTCAGAATGTGAAACCAGAAGAGACAAACGTACGAAGAAGCAGCTACTCCAAAAATAGTGAAGTTTAGATTCAAGGATTATGTTGTTGATGAAATTAGTAAAAAAGAGGACAGCGATATGTAAGATCAGCGACACGAACACCATGACAGACCAAGAAAGAAAGGAATGTGACTGGTTTTTTAGGCTTTTAAACTTTTTGGCTAGTGATGCATTATCTAAAAAGACAACGTTAAGTTTAAGATATGTTAGATTTGGCTTTGAATCGATTGTTTATTTATTGATAAGGAAAAACAGACGATATTTAGAAACTGGACCTAAGTGAAACAGAAAAATACAGTTTCTGACATGCTGTGCATTTGACATGACGAGTTTAAGAAGAAATGCAGCAGTATTTGTTAATGCTGGAAATAAAATTCTCTTTGACCACTGTCTTTTGAATCATTTAAATGTGGAAACCTGCGACTTGAGACTTCTTTGACTTATAGGGACTTACTTGAGACTTGAAACTCCAGAAAAACCAGCCAGTGGGTAGGAAAAACTGAGATCTGTGCATTTAGGAGGAACACTGAAAGGAACCATGTCCATATGTGGAACCCATCCTAGTCTAAAAGAGGCGGGGAACCGAGCTTCCCGCGAGGAGAGAATAAATCAGAATTATGATCTGAGACCTTGTGTCGTCTTTTTAAGAATAACTCGAGATGAAGCAGGTGAATAAATCAGTCATTAACCCCAGCAGCAGGGCTTCTCCTGATTCAAACACTGACTGATCATAAGTGTGGCTTTATGTCTCGCTTTTCTAACTTCGGCGATCACAGGACGCTGTGAGAAGCTGGTGTGAAGCCCGGACGTCCTTCCTCTCAGGTGGCACGCTGAGGTGTGAGACTAATGCGACTTATTAGCTGCGCTCATCAGCACGTTTGGGATCAGAGACGAGGCTGTAGGCAAAATCTAAAGACAGATGGAGGAGTGAGGGGATCAGACAGAGGGAGGGAGGGAGGCCTGCTTAAATACCATCTGTATTCACAGCGCATGAGGTACTACAGGATTTCGGGCTTATTTGAACTCAGCGTCTGCTGTTCGGTTTTTATGCAGTTGACTGAAGTGCCGCTGGTTATTTATATATTTATTAATAATTATGGTTTACCTCGCTCTTTAATTTCTTCGGCGAGAGTTTGCTGTAGACTGTAATTTCACTTCGCCGGCTCCGTCTGTACTTGAAAATGCGATAATGTGCAAACCAACAGACTTGTTTTTATTTATTTATCCTTTTCTCGTCACTTTTTTTGTTTAATCTTGTGCGACAGTGCCAGCGTCAACCCGGGATTAAGAGGGGTTTTGTGCTATTGAGGAATTTTCCATCCATCTGTTGGATTCAGAGTTTAAGAATACAGACAGAGAACTGATTTGAATCTAGGAGAATCAAAGTCAGACAAACACTGCAACATCAATTCTATTATAAATATAACAAAACATTATGTGTTAAGTATATATTAATGAATTGTTTATTGGTTAGTTAGCTTGTTAGTTAGTCAGGAGAGAGAACGTGAAACAAAAAACTAAAAATATAGGTGCTCGAGGGTCCGGTGGTCTAACACTCTAACACTCAGTGCCTTACAGCCAGGTCGAGTGTCACATCCTGACACGACTGGCTTTGTCTGAAAGAGGAGAGTTTGGTCAGGGCATCATCCCCCAGGGCTGCAACAGCGACCCCAGCTGGCTCTGGCTGCGATGGATCCGGGCACGCGCCCACTTTCAAGGCCTGTTTTATCTGGGAATGGGCCCCGACACTGAGCAATAAAAATGGAGATAAAATGCATGAAAAAAAAGTACATTTTAATGTATTTAATTGTTTATACATTAAAATATACTTTTTTTCCTGCATTTTATCCCCATTTTTATTGTTGTTTATGTCAGCGCCCATATATTTATTGTGTCATTTTTAATTTATTATTTTTGTTTACTTTATTTATTTTTAATTATTTATTTAGTGACTTGTTTCATCCAATTTTTTTCTGCTCATAAAAAAATGCAATCTCTCTGGAGAACAGAGGACTCAATATAATGTTTAAAATAAAATAAATAAATAAATACATAAATAAATAAGAATATTGCAAGGTAAAGGAATTGATAAATATATTTAATTTGTGTTCTACTGTATATTAAGAGATATAATATATGAATAAAATGTATTTTATTTTACATTATTTTATGATATATTGATGTAAGTATAAATAAGTATACAACCAAATAAAATAAATGTATTAACTATAAATGTTATTATTCATTATATTTGTATATTAATTATATCCTTTATTATATTAACTTACTTATTTATTTATTTATTTATTTATTTATTTATTTATTTATATGTAAACCAACCTTGAGTATTATACATTATATGAAAAAATTATTCATATTATTTAATTATTTATTTATTTATTTTTAACCCTGCTTTTTCTGGTCGGTATCACAGGGAACTCCGGCTTTTGTCCCGGAGGACACAGCGCCAGGGGATGATCCTGTCAGCGGAGCTCCCTCTGGAATTGGGTCACCATTTTGGTGGACTTTGTGTCATTTATTACCTTGACAGATGCTTTTATACGAAGTACCACACACTAGAACGGAGGATTATGGCTAATCAGTGGGTGCTTGGTGGTGCTGGGACTTTAAGGTTGATAGTCCAGTAGGTATTGGTGTCCCAGTTTGGATATTGGTGGCTCAGTGGTTTAAGCTCTGGACTACAAAACAGGAGTTTGTGAGTTAAAAACCCACTGCCACTGTTGGGTCCTTGACTAATGAGGTACCACATGTCCTGCAACAGGCCCAGACCTAGAGTAACTGGGCTCTATGGGTGTTCTCCAAAGGTCAGGATATCAACCAGCGTTTGCCTTCCAGTTGTGGCCCCTGAGTCATATCTCTGGGAATGGGGGCTGGGTCTGTCATTTTGTGAAATATTTTTATAATAATAATAGATTTGCATCAAATCAAGGCTCCATTTTACCAGCTGAATTTTACCAGTTCAGCTCCTTTTAAGTCAGGTGGACACGGACGCTGCACTTAATTTGTGATATTTATAGAGAGCACAGGATCTTAAATGCTCTTGTTAAGGTGCAAAATGAGTTCTTGGCTCTGCTATTAGCACATTGTCATGATTTAAGAGTGGATCTTGAGCCGTAAAAGCTATAAAGCCTTGCAAATTTACACTGATTAAGCCCTTGTTTTAATTAGACCAGCCTAAGTCTGGACCCTGAACATGAAGCTGGTTTTCTCCTACAGTGAAATAAACTCACCCATGGTGTTTTTGTTCCGGTATGCTCTCTATCAGTAGGTATAATATATAATATACCCACCATAATAAAAGGTTGGTCAAAGAGCCTTTTCAATGTTTATGGCGTGTTATAGTTTCTTTTTGAAAGCACAAGCCTGGATAAAGGAGTCACCAGGGACCCGGAGAAACATGACTGGACATGCTGGGACATGTAGTCAGTCTCCACTCTTGAGAAGTAACTCTCTGTCAGTTGCAGAGCTAGAATTCGATGTGTGAACATCTCTGCTGACATGTTTTTGTGTACTTAAGTGTTGTCTAGCATTATAATGCCAAGAAACTGTAAATAGTCCAAATTCTTTCTGCTATACCTGCACCGAGAAATGTTATTTCACCAATAAAAACTGTGCCTGATAGAAAACATACCACAAGGTCCACCCATTTCAGTTTGTGGTACCAGTAAATGTTTCTTTTTGCTTTGTTTTTCCTCCTCTTTGGCATCCTATGGGTGATCAGAACTGTGCCCAGTGCCCTGTGGCAGTCACGGCGTTTGCTCAGGTGGCAGGTGTCAGTGTGAGGAGGGCTGGCAGGGCACGGGGTGCGATCAGCGGGCGTGCCATCCACGCTGCGAGGAGCACGGTCAGTGTGTGGATGGAAAGTGCCAGTGCCAGCCGGGCTGGGAGGGCGAGCACTGCACCATAGGTAAGTACGTCTCCGGAAAACTTTTTCCTTTAAATTACAGCAGCAATTAAACCGCAATATTTCCGCAGCTCGCTAAGAGATGATCTGACAGATGAAGAATTTTACATGAGCTTTACTCCGGCTGAATTTACAAGCGTCGTAGCTTAGCTACAAGAAAGAGCCATTAATTCTTGACAGTTCACTAATAGCAAAGGCAAGAACTCATTTAAACCTCTTTGCACATTAACAAGGCAATTAAACCCCCGTATTTCATGTTCATTGGAGTGCCCCCTTCCACATTTAGAAGAACCCGTCTGGTGTGCATTACTTTGGTGTAAATATGAAAATATCATAATCCAGAATTAAGGTTTTACTGAGGAATCATATTTTTATCTTTACGTTTTACCTCTAAACGTCAAACTCCATCTTTTAATCCAAGTTCCTAACAACTAAAATCTGCACTAGTCTTAATCCTAACCCTGAACCTCTAACCACTAATCTGATCCACACCACTAACTTTAACATTTAACCATAACTCCTAACCACTAACCCTAACTTTAACCACTAACCATGACCCTGACCTTGACCTTAACCCCTAACACTAATCGTAATGTTTAATCACTAACCCCTAAACAAATCCTCTAACTATCCGACTAACCCTATCCTCTAATTCGGATAATTAACTTCTAACTTCACACTCAAACCTCGACACCTATGAATCTTAAATTTCTTATCCTAACCTTTATCCAACTAACCCTATACACTATCCTCTAACCACTCTCCCTTTCCCCTAACCTAACCTCTAACCTCAAATCCAAAACTCTAACCCCAACCTTAACACTAAAATCTAACCTCTAACTCTAATATGTACTGCAATTCTGATATCCCTAAGCTCAATCCACACCACTAACTTGAATCTTTAATCACTAACCCCCAATATAACCTCTAATCCTAAAAGTTAACTTCTTTTCTCAAACTCAAGCCTCTAACCCTAACCTCTGGCCTTAACTATAATCACTAACTATAACCCATAACCAATAATCCTAAACACTAACCTCAATCTCTAGCCCCTAAATATAACCCTGACCTTCACGTTAACCCCTCCACTCATCACAAATGTTTAATCACTAACCTCAAACCATAACCATTAACCAAAACCCCTAACCCTAACCTTAAACACTAACCATAACCCTGACCTTGAACTCATTCCACTAATCACTAATGTCTAATGCGAACCCCTAACCAAAACATCTAACCACTAACTTCAACCCTAACCAATAACCATCATTTTTCTTACTGCTATGCCGACTGATATCCAGCTAACCTCTAACCATGCTCCCTTTCCTCTAACCTCTATACTTAAACTTCTAATCGTAACCTCTGACTTCAATCACAAACTGTAACCAATAATCCAACTAACTCTATCCACCAACCTCTAACCACTCTTCCTATCCCCTAACCCTAACCTCTAATCCAAACAATTAACCTTTTTTCTCAAACTCAGATTGCTACTCATAACCACTAGCCCCAACTATAATCACTAACCTTAATCCATAACGTCTAATCCTAAGAACTAACCAAAACCTCTAACCACTAACCTCAAACCTTAGGTCTAACCCTAGCTACCAACCCCTACCCACTCCCCTACCCCTTAACCCAAACCTCTAATCTTGAACCTAATTCTAATCAGTAACCTCTAACCTCTAATATTAACCACTAGTGCTAAACATAATCACTGACCACTAGCCACATAATCCTAACCACTGAACCAAACCTTTAACCCCTAAACATAACCCTAAATCTCTAATCTCAAAAACCTTAGGTCTAACTTCTAACCCTGACTCATAACCCTATCTACTAACTCTTATCCTATCCTCTAACCTCTAATCCTAACCCTAATTCTGATGAATAACCTCAAACCTCTAACCCTAACCACTAGCCCTAACCACTAACCCAAACATATAATTTGTAAATATAACCCTAATCTTATATAATAACTCTAACCCTTATTATAATGAATTATCTCAAACTTTAAACCCTAACCATAATCACTAATTCCTATACATAACCCCAATCTTAAGCTTAACCCTAACCTGTATCTTTCACCCTAATTACTAATCCTGATGTCAAACCTCTAACCTCGAGTTCACATGCAGGTAAAGCTGTGGAATCGCTTGTCCTTAACTAAGATAAATCTGAATTGTCCATACGTTTAAAAATAGCTAATTGTGATAATTGTTAGAAATTAGGACATTTTTTGGCATGGATGAAGGACAGGCCTCAACTTGATTATTATTTATTTTATAATTTTATTTGCGTGTGATTTTGCGCTTTTTTACAAAACATGAGGTAAATAAATGTGCAGTATTAAATACTGAATTTGTATCCAGCTTTATATTATTAAATGATAGCCAAAGATAATAACTGCAGCCATGTTGTAATGGAGATGCAGTTTTAAGCAAAAGTTTTGCCTTGCTCTTGGAGTGATCTTTGTTGGTCGGCCACTCCTGGGGAGGGTAACGACGGTCCTGAATTTCCTCCATTTGTACACAATCTGTCTGACTGTGGATTGGTGGAGTCCAAACTCTTTAGAGATGGGTTTGTAACCTTTTCCAGCCTGATGAGCATCAACAACACTTTTTCTGAGCTCCTCAGAAATCTCCTTTGTTCGTACCATGATACACTTCCACAAACGTGCTGTGAAGAGCAGACTTTGATAGAACCCTGTTCTTTAAATAAAACAGGGTGCCCACTCACACCTGATTGGCATCCCATTGATTGAAACACCTGACTCTAATTTCACCTTCAAATTAACTGCTAATCCTAGAGGTTCACATACTTTTGCCACTTACTAATATGTAATATTGGATCATTTTCCTCAGTAAATAAATGACCAAGCATAATATTTTTGTCTCGTCTGTGTAACTGGGTTCTCTTTATCTACTTTTAGGACTTGTGTGAAAATCTGATGATGTTTTAGGTCATATTTATGCAGAAATATAGGGTTCACAAACTTTGAAGCACCACTGTAAGTTTGTTGCCTACAAACTTTGTGCAGAATCCTTTGTGCCACCGTACCTCATGTTGTGCTAAATCTCCTCCTCTCACCTCGTTTGTTTTCCTTCCTCTGCAGCTCACGATCTGGACGTTGTTGTGAAAGGTAAGCGCCGGATCGGAGTTAAATGTGCTTAGGAACACCCTTTTCATTTCATTATAGATTTTCCTGCGTTGGACACAGAAACGCACAGTTGCGAAATTTTCCCGTGATCAGGTAGTCTATAATAATGCATTTATTTCCCACGCAGAGCAGAACGTACAGCTCTGCGGGGGGTCACTTCACTGCCGCAGACACATGTTTGGGCAGAAAGGGAGTGTCATTGGGTAAATCGGTGATATTAGTGTGGTGGCTGCTGCTGAGCTGTGCTGGGGTGTGTCTGTCATAACGTTGTATGATCTCTCTGTGACAGACGGGTGCCCGGGTTTGTGTAACGGTAAAGGACGTTGTACGATGGAGCAGAATGGTTGGCACTGCATATGCCAGGCTGGATGGAGCGGCCCAGGGTGCAACACGGTGACGGAACGGGAGTGTGAAGACAACCTCGACAATGATGGAGGTAAGAAACCGATTGGGTGGAGAAAAAAAGTCTAAATAGCTGATAAGATATAGTGATTGTTTCCCATCTATGAGGGGTTCTTCTACGAGGGGTGGGTGTGCCCCTGCGAGGGTCGTGAGTGGTAAGATGATCAGTGACAGACTGTGGAGGGCAAATTGGGGGCAAGACCGCCTGTAGTAGAGTCTGAGAGAGGTGTTTTTATGTCACAGTGGGGTTTTTTGAATTTAGTTCAGACACCTCTGAAATACAGCACTTAGCTGGTCTAGCTATTGTTATTCATACTTTTACTAGTATTGTCAAAAATATAGATAAAATCGATAATTAACTTATGGGTGCGTGTTCCTGTACGGGGGTGTGGTCCAATACTTTTGGCCACATGTGGGTCTGTGTCTCAATACTTTTGGCCACATGCAGGTGCGTGTCTCAATGCTTTTGCCCATGTGTGGGTCTGTGTCTCAATACTTTTGGCCACATGCAGGTTTGCGTCTCAATACTTTTGACCATGTGCCAATTTGTGTCTCAGTACTTTTGGCCACATGTGGGTTTGTGTCTCAACACTTTTGACCAAGTACAGGTGCGTGTCTCAATACTTTTGCCCATGTGCGGGTTTGTGTCCAAATACTTTTGGCCACGTGTGGGATTGTCTCAATTTTTTTGCCCACGTACATTTGAATGTCCCAATACTTTTGGCCACGTGCAAGGTGCATGACTACGTTTGGCAATGTGTGGGTAGGTGTCTCAATACTTTTGGCTGCATGCGGGAAAATGTCCAAATACTTTTGGTCACGTGTGGGTGTGTGTCCCAATATTTTGGCCCGTCTTTGGGCTTATTATTCTATAAAGTCCCTTATAAATATTAAAAGTTGTTTGTTGCAGGTTGTTGGGACTGAGCCTGTGTCTCTCTTTCCAACTTTCCTGAAAACTGGTTTTATTCAAGATCTAAAGTAAAAGGAAAATACAAATTATCATTGTTATTATTATTATTTCGGGTTTTTTTTTTTTTGTTGTTGTTGTTGTTGTTCACTTCTTTTGGCCTTGTTTCCATAGACATTACTGCCAGTTTCTCTTGTGGGATCTGGCAACCCTGGAATTAAACGCAGATGGCTACCTAACTCTTTTTGGGGAGAAAAGCAGTATACGCTCGAGGAAATGAAGAATTTGAATAAAATCATAAAAAAGTAACAGCAGACTAATGATGGGGCGGTCCAGAGTTTGTTTCGTAGCAAGAGAACAAGAATGTCAGTCTGCATTAGATATTTTTTTTAGTTGTGCTTTTTATTATTATTATTTGATTTGCCTCTGCATAGCCTTTTTGTCTGAGTTATTATTGAAATGCCAGCACAGCCCCACCGCTGAGTGGATTTTTAATCTGCACAATGTAGGTTAATGCCTTTGAAGTCGTCCAGTCCTGCTGAGATGAAAGATGCAGAAAAATATTGGCCCTCTATTTATATGTGCAGCGTTCGGAGGAAAAACAAACCGAATGGAAAAAAAAAGAAATAAAAGAAATGAGGGGAACGAAAGCAATCTCAGCCTCATCTGATTGCATGAGAGATTTGCGGACAAAGGCGCGGCGCTGCAGGTGACGGCGCGCTCCGGGGAACGGAATTGTTGATAAGGCCGACGGGTTAAGATGAAAGGCGCCATCGCTGATTGAGCCATGGCACTCGCAGGAGCATGTGCTTTCTTTTTAATATTGCTTTTCCCCTCTCGCAGAGGATCAGGCTGGAGATTTTAGAGAAGTGGTACATATCAATGAATATACTTTTTGATTCTGTTTTGTTTTTTTGTTTTTACGAGGTGTTTGCAAAACAATCCCTTGAAAGCGTAGTAAAGCTGGATGCTAGTGTCTTACCGGCTTTGCTCGGGGCCTCGATTATGGATGCAAAAACTCTGTGAACCCCACAAACCCGCGGTAATGAGGTCTTAAAAAGACATTCCACCTTAAGCGAACAGCACACACGATTGAACTTCCATTGATGAACTTATTGATTAATCACTCACTGTCGGTCCGTTTTCCTCCTGAGGGGGACATGAGCTATGGGAGAGGGTATTTTATGTTGGGCCTGAGCCCCAAAATATGACATGTTTTTGGGTTTTATTATCAGCAGCAGTGCTGGTGGTAGCAGCATTGTTTGGATCCTGGGCAGTAGCTTTTATAGGGTTCCTTATTGCTCAGTGGTTGCACTTTTACAGCTCAGGAGACTTGATGCTGATTCCCATGAGAGTTACTTTTACTTATCAACTATTCAAGCCTCGATGCTGACCGAAGTTCTTCAAGCATCTCACATCCTGGAATGTTTCCATGTTTTGCCTGTCCTTTCTCTATTGTCACCACTATCTCAGTCAGAAATGAATGGGACATGCTCTATTTAAATATTCATGAGCTAATTTGCATACCCATGTATGGATAATCGTGGGCGGTAAGGAGGTAGAGCACGAGGCCCGTTCATTTTGAAGAGGATCGTGATGTATAAAGAGGAAAAGGCGTACAGGTCTGCGTACGCAAGGTTTTATTGATCTCAATTTTTTGGTGTGCACGCCATTTCCTGGTCAGAATCCACTCAGAGTTTTATAAATGAGGCCCCAGCTCTTATTAACCCGACCATGCTGCTGATGCTCTAGAACTTTAACATTTCTGACTGAGAAGATTAGCATTTAGAGCTTTAGAACAGGGTCCTAGACTTTGGTTATGACACTGGGATCTGACTCGGATTTTGTTCTGCTGGTAGAATAGTGTATCTTAGTAAAGAAACTTTCTTTTTAATAAATGAAAGCTTATCAATCGATATATTTGTGTTTATTGGGAAATTCTGTTCCTCCACTATCGTGACTGAAGGCCATAATCTGATAAATGGTTTAGCAGCAGGGTAAGAATAGAATTGAATGATTTTGCCTGATTTTGTCTAACAATAAATGGCAGTAATGGACCTGTGGTATAATCACAATGGTACACTCGAGGTTTGTGCTGTAATGTGAGATATTGAGTGTATCATTGCTTAAGTAATTGTTATTCTCATAATTACATAGTGGATTCCATTTGGGAAAAAAGCTTGTTGTTGAAGCTATGTTTTTGTGAAAGCTAAATATATAACCCTGTACTCTGCAGCCTCGCTTAAGATCACAACCTTCTCCAGTTTGCTGAAATCTCACGGCCTGATATCTGACTCATGGCTGAAGCTGCTTCTCTCCCAGCCCACCTCCTCCAGACTAAGGAGGGTCATTATGTTGGCTTTGGCCAGTCTGTATTTCTCAGTGTTTGCATCATGACTGAAGCGATCCACTGAGGGTTTGCGTTTGACCGCGGGGCAGCGTTAAGAGGCGCGACTGCACTGCGCCGGGGTCGCGTATGCCATTGACAGCGCTCAGATTTAAACGGAGCACTTGCTGGGTGCTTCAGATCACGTGGTGCCTTGAGGATGGCTGCTGCCTTTGGTTATTGATGTAGAACTGTAGCTCTTATTATGTATTTGATTGTGTTGTTGTTGTTGGGCGATGAGTAACAGGCAGCGTAATGTGTGCACATTAATATGTTGGTGCGTACATTATTTAAACCCTCATTCAACACGTTTGTCTCAGGTCTCAAGAGAAGCCGTTGAGGCGACTACTCGAGGAATGGAAGCAGTACGACCGTATTGTGCAAGAAAAATGAAACGAACAGCACAAACGATTCATTTATTGATGAGCTTATTGATTCATTATTCAGGGGGCATGAGGTATGGGAGACGGAATGGGAGACGGCATTCTACATTGGGACTGACCCCAAAATATGGGTTTCATTATGATTAGTAGTAAACATTTACAGCATTTAGCAGACGCCCTTATCCAGAGCGACTTACAATTGGTAAAGTCTTACAATCCCAGCAATTGTGGGCTAAGGGCCTTGCTCAAGGACCCAACAGTGGCAGCTTGGCAGAGGTGGGATTTGAACCCTGGACCTTCTGATCCATAGTCCAGTACCTTACCCACTAGGCCACCACAGTCCCGCTAAATGCTGTAAAAATTAGTAGTAGTAGTGGTAGTTATAGTAGAAGCTTTTGGATGCCATTCAGCAGCTTTTTTAGGGTTCTTTAGAACATCCCATAGGATTTTTCTATTGCACAGTGGTTGCTCTTTAAAAGCTCGGGAGACTTGAGGTTGATTCCCACTTCTTTTGGTATTGATAAAGACAAAGAGGTCACGTAAAACTCTTGAGATTAAGAGCCAATACTGAGTTTATAGGCGAAACCGTTTAGAACTGTACCTCCTTTCTTTCCTGTTGGTACCACAGTAACTGTGAAGTAACTGGTAGTTCCTTAAATGTCATGTATAAGGACTTCGGACATCAGTCTAATGTTAATGTTAACTGTAATAAGGTCATGGTATGCAGCTATAGCTCTATTGCTATAAAAACTGCCATAGTTCTAAATTGCATGGACCTGAAACAGCATTTTCTCCCACTGACCCTGGGGACTGACTTTTTTTTTTTTTATTATTCTGCGATAACAATGTTACTAAAACTTTACAGGCTGTAAGTTAGTGTGCCATGGGCATGCACGAGTAGAAGCGGACTCTGTCCCAAAGCGCCCCCTGTAGGCCTCTTCATCTTCGTGATGAACTAAACATGGAAAAAAGAGTTTCACTGCTTTGCTACTGAAACCCATTAGGAGCTTAAGCCCTGTAAGCCCCACCCACCAGATGGAATGCCAATTGGAAGCCCTGCCTTGAGAGTAAACACATGTGGCCGCAGGAAGTCCTGCACATATCGCTGAGCTGTTAGTGTCCCCTGTATCTCTACTAGGTACGACTGAGCGTACATTTGTTGTACATTTCATGGTAGTTCTTGTTTTCAAATGTTACTTTTTGCTTCGTTCACATCTTGTGTCTGTTGTGAAAAATAGCTCATCAAGGAAAGTTTTTCATGGGTTATTGGTCATGGTTCTCTATAGCTGATAATACGGACTTCATCTCGTCGCTACAGTGCAGCTCAGTGGGTAGAGGGCCTGTTTACAGAAGTGTGGGAATCTGTCAAAAGTGGTTTTTGGCACAAGATGTATAAATGTGAATGTGTAAGTCGGTTTCTCCTCACCACTGGCCCCTGAGATTTTGGTGGTCCACGGTTTGGGGGCATAGGGTCTGTGGTCATGTGAAACATACTAGGGGTGCCCCCATGACAGTATGTAGTGGTTGTTTTAGCATGATTCGATTTGTTTTATTCTGAGCAGCATCTGTTGCTTCATAGCATCTTACACAGTCGAATTATTTTTGTTTAGGCTTACAGCTGTCCTGATAATATATAATTTCATTCAGAAATTGTTTTATATGTGAGTTTGATTGGATTGTGAAAGAGATTCTGGCCACGTTTAGAAGTTAGATGTTCTTTAGGTTGTAACCGGTTTCACTTCCTGCAGGAGAAACGACCTTCAGCTTTAGAAACGTGTTTATCTCACAGCAACGAGACGTCAGAGCCGCGGCCAGATAAGAAAATCACAGTACTGCTTTTAAATAGCTTGTTATGACAGATAAAAAAAGCTGTTCGTCCCTCCTCATAAGCAACATAGGCTTTGTTTTCTTTACTGGCATTTATGAAGAGAGCATTCATTAGAAGGCCTGTCAGTGTCATGCAGAGAATGGGGGGCGTGGCTATGTCACATTAATATAGAAACGTGGAAATATCAAGCTATTTTAACAGATACAATCACGTCTTCATTCACGTCAAACCTTTATGAAGGCTGAAAGAAAAGGTGGCGCATATATTATTCAACATAATATTTTATATAACGTTCAGTTATTCATTCACTTTCTTATCTGCTTAATCCTGGACCAGGTCATGGGAGAGCCAGCCAATCAAAAATAAAGAAAGAAATAAATCATGCGTTTCAATATTTTTATATTTCTTAAAGAAATAGATAATTGTTGTGCAATTATTTTTTATTTACTCTTTGCATTTCTTCTTACAAATTTCATCCGTTCCTTCGAAATGTGTAGTTTACTTTTGTACTTTTCTTTTCTTATTGAAAGCACCCTAAATTAAAAAAAAGTTAAATTGTAAGTTCATTGTATATTTATTTCTTTATCTCTTTATTTTGATATGCATTTGTGTGATAATATTTTATTAATTATATTAATTTAATAATGTTATTTATTTAATACTTGATACTCTTTTATTGTGAAGAGGGATTCATATGTATTTACTAATTATTTTTATTGTATTTTAGGACAATAATGTAGGGATCTCGGTTTTTATATGCATTTATGATGTTATATATTTAATTTATAAAAGGGTTTTTTATTTACTTATTCTCATGTTATTTCATTTATTTCTCGTTTGTTTTGACATGTTTTATTATTATATCTTTTTTTTTTTTAATATATTTTATTGTAATTATTTTAATATAAAAACATGATGTGATTTCATCATGTTTTAAGAACTATTTAAAAAGTTATATTACCTCTTATCTCTCCATCCTATCCTGAAAGCAAAAATGTGTGCAGGTACGTCCGTTGGCCTGTACGTCTGTGCTCTGATAAGGTTATTATTAGTAAGGTTATTCAGTTATTAAACTACTTATCCAATATATGACTTTATCGGATCCTTTAGCTGATGAAGTTCGGCCCACGGAACAGTACAGGCTCTGGGGCAGAAAGTTTTATTAAACACATGCAATGTCAGCGTGAGTATAGATCAGCATTGTATAGTTCAGGAGTAAAGATGATCTCCAGATGATCTCAAACGTGTGAGAAAATGATTGAAACGTTTAAATCAATGTTCCACAAAGAAAGACTGGAAGAGATTTATATATTTGTCCCTCTGCAGAGCATAATATCATTAAACGATTCAAAAAATCTGGAGGAATTTCCCAAACAGCCTAAACTGAAGACTCAGACGGCACTGCATCAAGAACCGTCATTCATCAATAGCTGATAGAACCACATGGACAAGGGATTCCTTTAACAAACCTTTATCAAGCTCTACAATACAGAGTTCATTTTGCTAAAAAGAAGCCTTAATGTTTTTATAACCATGTCCAGAAGGGGCGTCGGCTTCTCTGGGCTCGGAGGATCTGGGATGGACCATCACACAGTGGGAACGGGGATTGTGCTCAGACCCATCAGTATAACAGAAACTATTTTTAGAAAGATAAAAATGTGTTTATGTATTATGAAGGGTTAAGTGAGTCTACCTGCAGAAAAGAAATCTGAAATTCACAGAGATCGTACGACGTTTATTTTGAATTTGTTTAACGATAATGTGGCTTAGTTTCACTTCACAACGAGTTTAACACATTTTTGGTGTGCCTCGATACACAGGCCTTTGTGTGCTCCCCACTTCAGTAGCTCTGTTGTGTGTTCAGGTTGATATGCCAGTCCCCAGAGCCTTTGGTTTATCTGATTCCTCTTTCCGTGTGTCGTGTTGTGCCTTGTTGCTTAACTTATCTACTTTGTGCTGTCGGTTTTTGTGTGCCCTTTCGCAGACACCCAGGCCCCTGACTCGCTGCGATCTCTTTCGCTGTCGTGTGGACTCCTCCTTTGCCACAACTTGTGTGTTCCTGTGTTGTTTCAGCGATTTCCGTTTCTCTGTATCTCAGTTCATCACATCACTCTGCGCTTGTGCGCTTTATTTTTGTGTCAGCCGGTCTCTAGATCTTCGCTCGCTTCCCCCCCATCCCTGGCATTCCTGTGACTTTCGCCCTCCCAATCACGCGCCACTGCTACCTCAGCCAATTCGCAGTCTGCAGAGCCGGATCTTGCAGGCTCCCCCTCCCTCCCTACCACTGCCTTCTCTCCTTTCCAGAGTGTCGGCAAGAGCCTTCTCTGCTTTCGCGGCATAGGTCCTTCGCTGACTTCACCCACGCTCCTTGATAGGTCCCGTCCGCTCCTGCCACCAGCCCTTTTCCCGTCCGGAATCGACGACTCATCATGGGTGCCGTTTCTCTCTCGTGACAGGAGCTCTCTCTCACGTTCGTCGGCAGGCCTCGCCCCCTCCGCCCACACACTCCTTCTTCCAGAGGGTGCGCTTCCTGCTGGGCAAGGCCGGAACGCACACGCTGTACGGAAGCCTCCCGTTCGACATCAGGTGCGTGTTCGATCTCCGGCGTGGGCGCTCATCCATCACCCGCCGCTGCTGCTCACTGTCCTTTATTGTAGCCTCTCTGTCCGGACGCGAGGCGCGTGTTTGCTACGCCGTCCTGATTCATGAGGGTTTGTACTGAGCGCGTGTAAAAGTGCCACCCTAAATTATCCTGAAAGCTTTTTGTTCGGCCTTACAGGGGCGTATGCATGGCACTTCCTATAAAGAGGCATCCTTTTATTAGTTTGTGCTTTTTCTTCCAGGCCCATTCCTAAAATAAATCAGTAGTTAAATAAACAAACCGCTATCATTTTAGAAATTTAAATTTAATGAGCGTAAAATAAATCACACTGCTCTGTTTATTATAGCATCAATATTTGCAAACTATGTTTTATTATTTAATAGAACATGTCAATATTTTATTTAACGAATAAAAATAAATACTTTAATCGACCATGGGGACAAAACTTTTGTCTGTCATTTTGTCCAATGCATGTTCATTATTGTGTAGTGCATGTGACACTTTTTACAGATTTATTTATTTGATGCGTTATCTTTATTATAATGTTTTATTAAATTAGATTTATTAATTATTTTAATAATTTTATACTGTATCTCTATTTATGTTATGTATTTCTTTATTATATTATTTTATTTACTTATAATTTAACTAATATTTAATGATTTGATTTACACTTTATCTGTATTTTGATATGTATTTGTTTATTACTTTTATGTAATTATATACATTTAATACATTTATTTCAAACTTCTCTTTATTTATTTTCATATATATGTATTTGTTATTTTTATTTAATAATCTACATTTAATACATATTGATTTTAAACTTACATTTTGTTTTTTAAAATGTAATTATTTGTTAGATTATTTTATGTAATTATAGTAATACATCATTTGCATTTTATTCTATTATGTAATTATAGAAATTTTATAAATAATTATTTATTTTTATAGATTTCTATTTATTTTCTATATGTTTTTATTAATGTAATAAATATTCGTTTTGTTAATAATTTATTTATTTGCTTTATAATTATGATTAATTTAATTTATTTAATTAATTGCAAAAATAATATTGATTATTTAGTTGACTGGAATTTTAATTATTTAATTAATTTATCTAATTATTTATTCATTGCACTCTCTCTTAAAAGTAAGCAATAGCAGCCCTGACCAGGATCTAGAGGGTCAAATAAATAAATGTGACATTCTAAAGGTCTGAGCAAAGATTGTTTTTTCACTTTAACTTTTTTAACTCTTTGATTTGGGCTTTGTTTGTTCTCGCCCGCCACTAAATAAACAAATAAATGAATAAAATGTGTTGTGCCATGAGGGGAAATCAATCTCACTTGAATCTCACAAATTGGCGAGAGCAGCAGCTCAGAGAATGCTTCTGGCCCACACCCCACACCCCACACCCCACGCTTAGAGCGCCCTCGTATCTGCGGCCTGTTAGCTCCATGCTAAATGAGCCGTCAGCATCCGCTTCCTCCAGTCCTGCACAATGTGACTATTCATCGCATCGCGTCTTTTTGCTCAAGACAGACGTGTTCAATATCGCTAATAAAGTGCTGATAGCGGACAAACAGGGGCACGGGCACAAATAAAATGCTCCGAACCTAAAACTGCTAAATATTAAGCTTTTAATGGTCCTCACAGCAAACGGTGGTCAGAAAATGAGCAAGAACTAAGAAAGTGCCCTCCTCAGAGCTGTGCCTCCATTTGGTTTAAATAGATTTAAATATTTGATATAAAATTCAAAACTAGGTGGGAAAATCTGCTCCACAAAAGCTAAATCTATTTCAGAGGCTGTCAGACATTACCACGCTTGTTTTTGTCAGGCTGAAGCTGTTCTGAAGTTTAAGACCCTAAAGGTGCAGCAGATCCCTCTGTCACTGTCTGCTGTTCAGGTAATAGCTCAGCGCTCTGGAGCAGCAGGTGATGTTGCTAAAAAGGAAGGAAGTGGAAAATCCAAAGGAAATCCAGACATTTACAGCTCTCACAGATACGATACACAAACAATCCCTTCTGTTGGTTTCATTCTTGATCATGTCCTGACCAGGTATTTATGCTCATTAAGCACTTTTGGGTTTGACCATTTTTATTTATTATTATTATTATTATTAATTTATTTTTTACATTTATTTATGAGTTTATTCTTTGCCCAGGAGTTTAACGATGGAGGAGGAATTACAGAATAAAGGCCCAGTTCTATGTTTTGAGGGTTTGGGTTATTTTTATTAGAGGGGAACGCTGAATATTAAAATTAGACTTACCCCCAGGTCTTTTACTATTATTTTTACTTATTTATTTAAAATGTTGTCTATCTAAACTGTAGAATTTAAGTCTTTTATGTGAATTTTATTTTCTTATTTTTTTTATTTTGTATTATATATAATGTAAAATAGCATTTTATATCTCTAATTAAATTACTATTTATTTTCTTGTGTACACTTATTTATTTAAAGTAAAAAGTATGTCAGTAATGTAGTTTTAGAGGCCTATTATTTATTTATATTTTTTTATTTTAGCTTTCATATAGCTTAGAATTTACCATTTACTAAAACTAGTTTTGTTACAGGAAACTTTTTTCTGTTTAAATCAATTTATTTATTCATTTATTTATTTGGTACAATTTTGCACCTCATGCATCATTACTGATCTTGTTTTTTTAATGTATTGTTAGTAAAGTTTATTAAATTGAATTTACGCTGGCTGCCTTAAATTAATTTATTGTTTATTTTTTAATTAAAATAAACAGCAATCACTTTGTTAAACCCGGGTTTATAGATAGTATCTAAATTGTATATTTTATATTTATTTTTAACTAGCTTTAATAAATAGACTAATTTAAGTTAATTATTTCAATTAAGTTAAAAAGTTTATATACAAAGTTGGGTAAAGGTTTAAGCACCCCTGGTCAAATGACATCATAAGCTAATTTAAATATGGCACATTTATAAACATTTAAAGGAGTAGAAGTTGATGCATATGGAATAAAGCATGGGATGCATTGCTCACCTGTGTAATGACCAGGTATAATGCTCTGTCACAGGTGTGCGTGTGCGTGCGTGCGTGCGTGTGTGTGTGTGCGTGCGCGTGTGCGTGTGTGTGCGAGCGTGTGTGTGTATGTGTGTGTGTGTGTGTGTGTGTGTGCGAGCGTGTGTGTGTGTGTGTGTGTGTGTGTGTGTGCGAGCGTGTGTGCGTGTGCGTGCGCGTGCGTGTGTGCGTGCGTGCGTGTGTGTGTGTGTGTGTGCGTGCGTGTGCATGTGCGTGCGTGTGTGTGTGTGTGTGTGTGTGTGTGTGTGTGTGTGTGTGTGTGTGTGTGTGCGCACGCTGTAACGTGCAGCAGTACAGGTTTATTTCACATGCAGAGTGATATCAGAGTGATATAAGTCAGCTGTGAGCTTGAGAGAGTGCTCTGAATGCAGCACCCATAAGCCCCGTGACACTCAGACTGTCACTCGCGCCTCTGACTGTGCCGCCGGTCGGACCCTGAGCTTTATAGACTGCGGTTCTGATTTTAAAGCCAGGGGTAGCGGGTGATTTTGGACAGAGTGATTGAGCAGGAAGCTTGAATGAGGTCAGAATTGGGGATTTTGCAAGGCTGTAAATCTCTGAGTTACAGAAGTCATTAGACTTTGAAGGTCTTTATTGCTGGAGGTCGGATTTTGGCGCTGGACTCCGGGCCCGGGAGGAGCAGGAATTAAACTCGGCAGCATCTGTGTCACATTTGGGGCAGAATTGCTGTCTCGTTGAAAAGACAGGCGGCCTAGGGCATCAGCCTGCACCCGGGTCGAATCATCTTACTCTCTGTGCAATTTTCCTCAGGTTCTGTCCTCAATTTCAGGCTTTCAGGACTCCTCCATCACCACTCTTTCTTTTTTTCTCCTGGACGAGTTCTCCAGTTGGG
Source organism: Ancistrus triradiatus (assembly GCA_025084515.1). Lineage (NCBI taxonomy): Eukaryota > Metazoa > Chordata > Actinopteri > Siluriformes > Loricariidae > Ancistrus > Ancistrus triradiatus. The sequence continues at coordinate 7,995 of JAJAGP010005862.1, read as the reverse complement.
CTTTAGTTCAGGAGTCTAACTGGGAGCCGTCGTGCTTTAAAAGGAATCTATCACTGCAGCGGGTGGCATGAAAGGTCAGACGTACAGTACTGTGCAAAAGTATTAGGCCACCATTAGATTTGTTGTTGTAGCAATGGTATAGATCGTACCTTATATATCGTATTGTTAATGATTGGACAAAAAAACTTCTCTTCATCACTCCATAATACTGTTATATATACTGATCTTATAATATTTTATAAAAAAGATATAATTTTATAATTTATATCCAGTTATATAATATAGAATTAATTTAATATTATTTTAAATTAAATAACATTTCATTTTATATCATTTGGTGTTATTTTACTTAAGTATTGATGTATTTATTTAATATAAAACTTAAAGAAACATTTAGTCCCAGTGTTTATTTATTTTTTATTTAATTTAGCTTTATATATTTAATTTACCATTTACTAAAATGTATAAAAAAATTGTTTTGTTACATGAAAGTTTTGATTTTCGATTTAAATGTATTTATTTATTTATTTATTTATTTTTATTTTTGTACACATTTGCACTAATAATGCATGAAGGCATTCCCTAAAAAAAACAAAAAAATCACAGCAATAATTTTGTCACCCAGGTTTACAGACAATGTCTAAGCTGTATATTTTATATTTATTTTAAATTAGGTTTAGTACATTATTAAAATAAAATAAAAAATAAGCTTAATTTTTATGAATTAACTAATTTATGGAATAAATAATGTGCATACACCTGTGAAAACTTTCACACTTTATAGAAAAAAAAACTTTCATCACTCCATAATCCTCTTTTCCACTGATCTTAGTTTGAATCTCTGTGAGCTTTAGTATATCTTAGGCTTTTCACCCTGTTCCCATTCCTGATGAATTCTTCATGCTGTCAAAGGGTCAGCTCAGGGAGCCACACACATCCTGGCCACTATTGGGAGTTTCCATCCTAATAAAGAGACTGGTAAATAATTATAAATGGTCATTATAACAATGCTAACACACTGGTTTATCTAATCAAATGGTGGCCTAAGACTATTGCACAGTACTGCACCTTCAGGAAAATCAAATGCCACAAATCTCTGAGTGCACCGACAGATGTAAACATCTGGAGTAGCTTGCTTAGTGTTTCTTTCACTGCGTCATCAGATCAGGTTTTCTAGTCCAAACACTTCAGACTAATAGGAACAGAAATCCGGAGCTGATTCCTATAATGGTGCCGCACTTCTAATCCAGTAGTATTTCGTACTTAGTTGCTATTTCCAGGGTCAGAAATGAGCCTGACGGAGTGGCACAGCAGTGGGCGTGACATTCACAATCCAGAGAAAGTGCCGTGGCATTTTCAGCCCGAAATTGCGTTTCCTTACCCCCCTGCCGAGCCCTTTTCCGAGCACAAACACCAGCCCAAATGACTGGTCCCTGACTTGTCTACTATTATGTGCTGGATATTTGTATGGATGCTTTCACTTTTATTTACTCATTTATTGATTGATTGATTGATTTATATTAAATATACACTCCATTCTTCACCAAGGTATTAACCTCACCCTGTTACCCAGAACATTTTGTTATTATGGCCGAAAAGAGATCCAGAGATCCCCGGTTCAGTCCCAGCCTGGGACTGTAACTGTCTGGAGTTTGCATGTTCTCCCTTTGTCCATTCATTCTTACTCATGTCCTGACCAATGGTTTGCTGTTGAGACCATTAAACAACTCATATTAAGCACTTTTGGGTTTGGCCCATTTTTATTTTATTTTATTTTTTAAGATGGAGATAAATTAAAGAATTATGTATTAAAGAATAAAAGGCTGTTTCCTGAGGGTTTGAGCTGCACCGATTTGTTTTATTAGAAACACTTAATGTCAGTTATTGCCAGTCTATTACGTTATTTATTTTATTTTATGTTAAATATCTTTTATCTCAACTGTAGAATTTTAAGTTTTGATATTTTGTTGATATATATATATATATTTTTTATTTATTTGTTTATTCTATTTATTTATCAGGTACCGCATGCATGCACATATAAAATTATATAAAATGCAACATTATTCTAAATAAATTAAATGTTATTTTTTTGTGTTACATATAGATGTATTTATTTATTTATTTCTAGTAAAAATTAAACATATTTAAAAGCTTATAATGAATTCTCTCCAATCCCGTTCCCTTTACAGGGGTGTGCAGTATTGGGGGATAATATAACATCTCTGTTTTCGGGCATTTTGTTGATTTCCGACGTAGTTTGCAGATTGACGTCTAGCAGCGACATGGACTGTGAGGCTGGGGGTGTTTTTGTCTAACCCTGGTGCTCTTCTTCGTCTCAGCCTGGTGGCGGTGGTGCGCGGGCAGGTCGTGGCCACGGATGATGCGCCACTGGTGGGGGTCAACATCACCTTCCAGCAGCGCTCCGACTATGGCTTCACCCTCAGCCGGCAGGACGGCAGGTACTGCTCTCGTTTCTTCTTCTTCTTTGTTTAAACAAGTGCGCTCTGTCTTGGTTAAAATGACATCTCTTCATGTTTTTTTCATCATGATGTTGCTGTTCTTGGTAAATCCTTATGACATGTTCAGGTCGACCTGACCCAGTAATGTGCTCTGTTTACCTAACCTGGCAAAGTAGAAAGGAGGTTATGAGAATTTGTGTCTGTTTGTGAACGAGTGATGAATAATTCACAGCGATGGTTGGGGTGAGTGATTGATTGCTGTCATGAGGGGGGCACCCCAGGTCTGCTTGTGCTACAGACTCCACCGAGGACAAAAGAACCCACAGTGACTGTTTACTGGACTAAATAATGCAGATACACATATTCTCTATTTTTTTTTCCTTGGAACCCCCCATGAGTAGCTAAGAAAAGCTGCCCTGCAAACACAGGTTCATTGTGAATCTTTATTGGCAAAAATACCTTTTATGGCTTTTCCTCCTTTTATCATTTTGGCTCTGTTTCCCTTTTCAAGAACGAGTAAAAGAACATTTTGCTAAAACTCGTAGCGTTTCGTCCGTTATGTATAGTTTTGAGGCAATGACTTTAACAATCCGGGTTCAAGGTTTGAGATTACTAACTGCTACCTATAAGATATGTTCAGAAAGAGAAATAAACCTGAAGGACATATTTTATTTTTGAATCTCTCTAGTTTTGACCTGGTGGCTCCGGGGGCCGTGTCCGTGACCCTGGTGTTCCAGAGAGCCCCCTTCCTCACGCAGAGGCGAACCGTCTGGCTGCCGTGGAACGGTTTTCTGGTCCTGGACAAGGTTGTGATGTCTCAGGTGGAGCTCACGGCCAAACAGTGTGACGTCAGGAACTTCATCAGCCCTTACCCCATCATTTTACCATCGCCCCTGACCAGATACACCGGGGAGTGTGCACTCCGGGGACCCGTCATTCCTGAGCTACAGGTACTCTTACCGTGAAGATTTTCATTTCATTTGTTAATAAACATCCATTCCTGCATTTCAGGCCTGCAACACATTCCAAAAAAGTTTGGAGGGGGCCAATTTAGGACTAGTAATGAAATTGAGGAGCTTTAAGGAGCAAATTATTGAAATCTTTAAAAGCAATGTTCCTCAAAGAAAGATTTGAAGGGATTTATATATTTTTTCCTCTATAGTGCCAAATATCATTAAATAAGTATTTGGTCACCTACAAACAAGCAAGATTTTGGCTAGGGTCACTGCTCTAGAGGAGATCTGCATGGAGGAATGGGCCAAAATACGAGCTGCAGTGTGTGCCAACCTGGTGAAGACTTACAGGCAACGTTTGACCTCTGTCATGTTACAGAGTATTGGGTTGAAGTTTTGTTATTGACCAAATACTTATTTTCCACCATAATTTACAATTAAATTCTTTAAAAATCCTACAATGTGATTTCCTGGATTTTTTTTTCTCATTTTGTCTCTCATAGTTGAAGTGTAGCTGTGATGGAAATTACAGACCTCTCTCGTCTTTCTAAGTAGGAGAACTTGGACTGACTAAATACTTTGTTGCCCCACTGTAAGTGATATTGCTGCTACAGAATACCCTTAGGACTAAGTAAGACTGAATGAGTGAGTGTGTGATGCCCACCCTAACCCTCACCATATAGAGAGGAAGGAACTCATAATGAAGTGATAATGAGTACCCTTAAATAGACGTGACATTTCTGACTTATTGCAGATTCCACGTACCCACTAATAACCTCGCTCGATCAGCCACATCATCATCCTGACCTGACCTTAGCGCTTACGGATGTTCTTAAACTTCATTTTGGACCCGCATCGCATCGAGGTGGCATCTGGGAATTCGGGAGGCTGGGAATTGTCATGGCTACGCATCGATTAACCTTTCGTATGAGGTCACTTATTCGATTACAGTTGAGGAAATGAAATTGACATGCATTAAATTGACAGTCGTAATGAGGACGTTACAGAGTGTACCATGTTTGCAGATCGGTTTAACCAGGATTCAATTCCTACTTTTACACTTCTAGAGTTAAAAAAAAAGAAAAAAAAGCGCTATCACAAACCGGCGTCACCTCATCTCTCAAGATCTGCTTCCAAACTTCACGCTGCACATGTTCTGGGCTGTGATAATGGCACCATAATGGGCTCAATCTCCAGCCCTTTGTTGTAATTCACACCACTGGCAGCAGATATGACGTCCCCCTGCCAAAGTTGGGCAGTTAAAATGAACATTATGATCACATGGGGAGGTCTAGCCTGGCTATTCGATTCAGAGCCCGCTACCATGCATCATTTTTTATTTTATTGCGCTCCAGGCCGTGCAGGAGGAGATCGCCGTTCCAGACAGCTTTATGAAGCTCAGCTATCTCAGCGCCCGCGCTGCCGGCTACCAGACGCTGCTACGTGTCATCCTCACCCACGCCTCCGTCCCGCCAGGCCTCAGCAAGCTCCACGTGTCCGCCGTCATCGAGGGGCGCAGGTATCAGAAATGGTACCCGGCCTCGCCGGGGCTGGTCTACGTACTGGCGTGGAACAAGACCGACATCTACGGGCAGGAGGTGTTTGGTCTGACCGAGGCTTCTGGTAAGAGGAGGACCTCGATTGTGTTCTTCTTCACAAGCATCTAACAAAACGTGTGAAGAGCTAGCAGAGGGAGAATGGTTAGCGATGCTATGGGGAGAACAAGGGGGGTGAAGAGGTGGCAGGTGGTGCTGCTGTTCTCCACTGGATTCTGTTTTAGGGTAGCATAAGGAGAAAACTTTAGATTTCATACAGTAGTTCCCCTTAAATGCAACCAACACTTCCTAAGGTGCCTGACGGAAACTTAGAATCATAACCCATATACATGTCCTCCATTTGTACACAATCTGTCGAGTGCAAACTTCTTTATTTATTTATTTATTTATTTGTTTATTTATTTTTCTCTCTTTCTTTTTTTCTTTCATTATTTTCTTTATCCCATCCTTCTTTTCCTTTCTTTCTTTCTTTCATTATTTCCTTTATCTTTTTATTCTTTCTTTTTCTTTCTTCCTTTATTTCCTTCTATATCTTTGTTACTTTCATTATTTCATTATGTCCTTTATCCCTTCCTTCCTTCTTTATTTATTTCTTTCTTTCTTTCATTTTTTCTTTTTTCTTTCTTTATTTCTTTCTTTCTTTCTTTCTTTCTTTCCTTTATCCCTTCAGTCATTTTTCTTTATTTCTTCACTTCCTTCCTTTTCTTTCTTTCTTTTTCTTTCTTTTTTTTCTCTTTCTTTCTTACTTTCTTTCTTTCTTTATTTATTTCTTTTATCTCTTCATTCATTCATTCTTTTATTCATTATCTCATTTCTTTCTTTCTTTCTTTCTTTTTTTCTTTCTTTCTTTCTTTCATTATTTGATTTATCCTTTCCTTCTTTCTTTCTTTCTTTCTTTCTTTCATTATTTGATTTATCCTTTCCTTCTTTCTTTCTTTCTTTCTTTCTTTCTTTCATTTGTTATCTCCTTTCTTCTTTTGTTCCTTCCTTCTCGCTTTCTTTCTTTCATTATTTATTTTATCCCTTCCTGTATTATTTCTTTCTTTTTTCTTTTTCTTCTTTCTTTATTTCTTCCTTTCTTTCTATCCTTTATCCCGTCATTAATTCTTTTTTTCCTCTTTCCTTCCTTCCTTACTCCTTTCATTATTTCAGTATTTCCTTTATCCCATCATTGTTTTTTTCTTTCTTTTTCTTTCTTTCTCTTTCCTTCCTGCTATCCTGCTTTCTTTCTTTCTTTCTTCCTTTCTTTCTTTTCTTTTAGAAATCTCCTTCGTTTGTACCATGATGCACTTCCATGAACACCTGACTCTAATTTCACTTTCAGATTAACTGCTAATCCTAGAGGGTCACATACTTTTGCCACTCACAGATAAGTAATACTGGATCATTTTCCTCCATAAATAAATGACCAAAGATAATATTTCATGTGATTTGTTTAACTGGGTTCTCTTTATCTACTTGTATGAAGATCTGACAGAAGCCGTAAGTAGCCCACAATGCAGCGATTGTGTTACCGTAAGGTGAGAACTCTGAAGGGTTTTCTCTAAAGGAGTTAAAAATAATGACAACTTAATACACAGACTTTTTGACTTTTTGACTACTTTAAAGGTTCGCACCATTTAACGTCCGCGTTACGCTCCGTGGGACAGGTCGCTGCCCGACATGGACGCCGATCGGACATTACCATAGTCTCCTATTCTATTTCTGCTACTGAAATGGAAATATAAAGCGGATTTTGAGCACATTAATGATCACACAGACTGCAGAACCAACAGATAAACACTCATGGTGTAATATAAACCTAAATATGTCTCCGCTAGTGAACAGACACTGACCGGATGGCTGTTAAATGACACATGTAAATACACCGGTTATCATCCAGCGGTTTGAAAGGGGGTTTGATAAATAAATAAATACATAAATAAACAGTCTTTGTTAGCGTTCGCTGTATAACCATAGATGACTGGCTACAGCGGATTGAATGCCTTTTATTAGAATGTCACAAGGTTTTCTTTTATTATTATTTAGTTCTTGAGCTGTACTCATGCTCTTTTATTCACAAGGCATCTCCAGAGTGTAAGGCCTTGACTATAAGTTGTTCAAATATGACATTTCACGATGTCTCGCTGAGCTATTCTGAGCACCGTGGCTAACTTTTTGTCCCCTTCAGATCAGACACACGACTGTAAGGCAGACGTGTCTCGCTCTGTATAAAGCCACATCACATGTAGCCATTATCGGTTTGTTTTGCTGTTGTCACTGTGGGCTGTTTGGGCTCTGCAGATGGATTAATCACAGGTTTGATGTTTGACATTTTACAAATCCAGTGGTGACATGGCTGACCCTGTCTAAGAAAACATCTCATGGATAAGAAAGATGAGCTTCCCTTCATGACCAGGCAAACTTTTACTGACCTAAAGTTATAATAAGAGGCTTTTAGATGTGTTGTGTGAGATGAAGTATGGATTGTAAGGGTGTGTATATGATACACTTAACTACAGATATACGTATGTATATGATACACTTTTCATTCAGATTCGAAAAGTACCGGCAGACATCGTTACATCGTAAAGGCGCTCGAATCAAAACACAGCGCAGAGAAAAACAGAGTTAGAGTTTCACACAGCTAGAAAGAAACAAAACTGAACGAATTTCCGGAGAACAGACGCTCAGAGATGCTCAGAACAGGTGACAGTGTCACGCAATAACAGAATAAACACGCCGGCTTAAATGCCGCTTCTTTGAAAAGCAGAAAACCATTCCAGCTGTCAGTATTCTGGCGAGAGGGAAGGCTGACTGAGAATGTGTGTCATACTGTGATTCTAAACACATACCCCCATATTTCTGACACACTGGCAATGTTTCCATCAACTATGCAGGTTTTCAAGCAATAAAACAAACGAGCATTGGAAAAAAAAAAAGCGAATTTTGCTGCTTGGTAGTTTCTGATTAATCACTTTAAGATAAGACTGCTTATGTAATGATGGTGGAAAAAAGGTGTCAGACAAATAAAGAATCTCATGC